>JABSMS010026809.1:0-10310 GCA_018902275.1 Aleiodes sp. PSUC_FEM 10030003
AATGTAAAAAATTAATTTTGACACATGTATTTATACTAAAATTTCCTCAGCTTTCCAATGGAATCATCAGAAAATCTCTATCTCGAACCGTTCAATTCGAGTGTCCATTTTCCCCCGCCTTCCCCTAATATTGCCACATAATTATTGAGTCTATAATTTGATTTTTACATGATAAAAAAAACGTGTAATAATTAGGTTTGCCAATGGAGAATTAATAATTGATAATTGAGGGAGAATAAATTACAAGAGTTTATTGAGGGATTACGCAGAGTCAAGTGAGGTAGTAAGGTGATAACAGGTTAAAAAGGTGTAGTCAATGTGTCGATCGCGGCACACAATGTCCATTGTTGTATTACTGCATTGCCATGGCATTCGTATTGCTTGTAGATTGTTTTTTTTTAACGCTTTTTTTTATGCAGAAAAAAAGGGGTGAACAGTCTGAAAGGGGAAAACACCGTGTATACCCCTCTCGGTTGGTGCATTTGCCGATGTACTCAAACTGCGTTAGTCACTCGTGGTGTATACGTTTATCCCTCTATTATCTCCATTCATGAGCTCACTTGTTACGGGTAGTATTTTTTTATTTTTCCGTCAAGTATTGAAACTGTTGGATGCTTGATCAGTTCAATGGAACATTGAGTGAGAGAAAGTACGCTGATTGGAAACAAGCGGAGAAAAAAGAGGATTGATTCAGGGGAGTAAATCGAATTGATTCAATGCCAGGAATTCACTTGGATCAAATCTCTAATTCTGAAGAGTCGTAAAATTGGATTGATTCAAGATATTCGTAACAAGAATTCGTAAATCAAGTCTTATTCCGATTTGAATCAAGCCCATTTTCAACTTGAATCAAGCCTTTTTTCTTTTGCTTGATTCAAGATTATTCCTCAACTTGAATCAAGCGAGATTTGAATCAATCCTTTTATCCAGATGATTCAAGTCTAAACACGCTTGATTCAAGTTAGGAAAGACTTGATTCAGCTCTTTCTCCAACTTGGATCAAGCTTTTCTTCAACTTGAATCAATCCGTTTTTTAAATTTGAATCAAGCTGCGTTTCTTCATGAATCAAGACTTCTTGTCGCTAGGTATCGAACGAGGTGCTTGATCGATATGCTGAATCAATCAATTTTAATAGGTAATTCTTACCTCTTTTTCTTTGGCCTGAAGCTCCTGCTCCAAGTTACTGTTTGGTGTTCTCCTTGGATTATTATGCTCATGAATTGTTTCTGTACTCTGTGCATTGTGAGACGTTTGATGCTGTCCCTCAGTCTTAGAATTACCCTCAGTCGCTGCAGCGAGCTGCTCCTTCAGCGTACTTACTTCTTTCTCTGCTAGTGTTGCCCTCTGTAACAGAATCAAAAGAAAAAAATTTAGAAAAACCACAAAAATTTAATTTCCGAAGCAAAATAAAGAATTTTTCATTCGAAAAATTCATCGGAAAATTCCATATTTCTAATGAATTGTATCGACAATTTATTTTCTTCATTCCGCCATTTAAATCAGTAAGCAAATAAAGATTAACGCCTTTGTTTTATGTTCTCGAAATGAATTTACGATTAATGCGGCGCCAATAGAGTCTACAATAGTGAATCCAAAATAGCCGCTGTTCTTTCATCACCTTGTTTAATTCCATGATCACCTTTCTCTGTTTGCCCTCCTCCTCTTCCGTCCCTTGTAATTCTCCATTTTCATAATTTCACGCGAAAATTCCAAGTGTACAAAATTCAAGTTAAATTATATTCACAACGAAGTAGTCACAAAACGTAAAATCAATCATAATGTTTGAGCGAGAGGAAGAGAGGAAGGGGCAGTGAATGAGTGAGTGAGAGAGAATTGGTTAAGAGGTTTAAAACGAAAATAGAATTAGGGAAGAGAGTATACGTATGAGATTAAAGTAGGGTTTTCGGTAGAAAACATGGGGACTATAACTTCAAACGTATATTTAATTAATTCATTTGAAATTTGAATATTTTAAGAACGAAATACCGAAGAAATATAATGCAAAATATCATTGGATAATTCACCTTTTGTAATTGTTTATAAATAAGCACGAAAAACGTTAACAATGATTGGATGAGGTCAACCGCTCTCGACAAATATAGTTTATCGGATAATTGTTATCAGTCCTTGATATTTGCATTCAATTCTGCCGATAAAATCGTCAATTAGTCTCACGAGAACATCAGAAATTTATTTCTGTTGGATTATTTCGAGAACCAAAATCTGTAAATTCTTCAATTAATTGTACTAAAAATGATCACAATTAATTATTCGACCTGGTGAAAAAAAGGCTTGATTCAAGACGAGTGCAGTCGTGTTTTAAGGAAAAGGCTTGACTCAAGGGATTAAAGAAGGGTTCGATTCAAGTTGGAATAAAGATTTGATTCAAATTGAAGAAAAGATTGATTCAAGTCGGGATAAAGGTTTGATTCAATTAAAAAAACAAGGCTTGATTCAAGTTGAAAAAAGGCTTGATTCAACCTGAGGCAAGGCTTGATCCAAGTAGGAAAGAAGGTTGATTCAAGCTAATTTTCCAGCTTTATGAAATGAAAAAGCCTTGATCGAATGGGCTCTCCCCCGTAAATCAAGACAATTCCGTTAAAATTGATTTTCCGGTCTTTTTCCATTGGGTGTTACTGAGGTAAATAACTAAAAACAATGCAAGTCAAGATTTATCGATGTGACTCCCCCACGTGATTCATTAATGTGTCTATAATCGCGAATAAAACCCGATATGATTGACCGTTGAGTACAGCAACCTGTACACGTGTCTGTAGTTTGCAAATAAATTTCATGAATGATAGAAAAGAGTGAGTGAAGCGCCGAGCCGACAATGTGCCTCATCGCGCAATGTTCTTATACCCGAGGTAAAAGAAAAATTATACTAAGCTATTCAAGATATCGAAGCAGTAACAGGAAAAAAAATCTCGACTAAAAAAAAAAAAAAAACTGAAACACTGGAATAAGAGAAATGACGCTGATGTATTGCCACGTATGGATTGCTATAGGCTATAAGTAATGTAATGTAATGACCCATTGTTTTCCGCAAAAAGCCTTGACGATGTTATCGATAATTACGGAATAATACGGGAAGCGTAAATAGCGTATTTTAGAGCTGTAATACGCAGCAATTCCAATGCCGGAGACGGATGCGTATCAATAGTGACAGGCTCACATCCTGTGAGTGAATGAAGAGAGAGAGAGAGAGGCCATCAATGAAGTCACGAAAATTGAATGAATTATTAACGAATATAAATTGAGTAAAATTGATATTTTTTGTTTTCCAAATGTGACATTTGGTTAAATCAATTTAATCATAATGATAGCGATGTTTTAACTGTCAAATTTTTCAAAACTTATAATAATTATAATTTTAATTGACTCCAGATGTCAATTAATGAGTTGAACATATGTAGGACATATATATGTATATAGATCTGGTTGTACGATTGGAATAACGGTGAAATTGTAGAGGGTTTGGAGAGAAGGCTCGCATGTGTTCGTCATTACCAGTTGGGAGCGATGCTAACGTCTATCGTCACTACCACGTGGTGCATCTACATGTACCACGTGATGTGCATAGAAATTATATCATAATTTATCATTTATTTTATTATAATGTAATTCATGAAATTAATTATTTTCACGTTAATCACTTGAGTCTGACGTTTTTTTTTTTAGAGGAATGAATGAGAAAATGTCGAATCTAAGAAATACATCAGATTACACGAGTTTCTCGTTTATAACAAAGAAGAAGGAGGAATGAGGAGGAAAAAAAAGAATTGAGAACGATAGCTTTCGTGACGCTAGACATTAGCCTCCTTATGCAGAGGTCGAGTCGATCATTACTTGGTGCTGGCTCTGCTTTTTGGTGCAACTGCAGCTGCGATTCTGATGATCGAATCATAACTGTCAAAAGTTTGAACGAATTACTTTGTTCATTTTGATTTTCAGGGGAATGGAGGAAGAAATTTAGGAGGGGGAAAGTAGCATCAATGTGTCCGCTGAATGGTGATTGTCTTCAGAGAAAAAAAGATTGATTCAGGGTCAAAGAATCGTCTTGAATCAAGACCAATAGCCCACGTGGATCAAGTCTGTTTAATTTCGTTGAGCCGCGAAATTGGCTTGATTCGGCCTTTTTCGAAATTGAATCAAGCACATTTCAGATTTGAATCAAGCCTTTCCTGATTTGAATCAAGTTCTTTCCCTAACTTAAATAAATTCTTTTTTAAAATTGAATCAAGACGTTTTTTTCTAGATGTGAGAGAAGAAGATGCGCCATTACAAAGTAAAAAATTTGATTGAAGAAAGATACGAGAAAAAACAAGGAAGATAGTTATAAGTGATTCCCGTGGTGTGATATGACGAAGGGTTGGAATCACAATGCAGAAGAGAAAAGAGCCAAAGCTTGGATCAGTTGGATACGACTACGAGGCTATTATGTATTTTTTTCTTCCTCTTCTCGTTGTACATTGGCGAAGGGGGATGGTTGGTGCGATATTTCAAATTTTCTCATTACACAACCGAGGTGCGAATGATCTTCCTCCTCTCCTCCCCCTAGTCTTCCTCGTTTTCTCTCCATGGCCATCCCTCTTTTTCCCTTGTACATAAGCATTATACATGTACATAGTCATCTATATAGTAACGTAGCACTATCCCACCACCTCCCCCTTCCCCCTCTCAATCACCACCCCCTGGACGCCCTTCTTCAATCTCCACAACAGCCAACAGGAACTGAACCCCTCTTGTATTCATTATTAAGATATCGAGCGAGGTGGAGATCCAAAACCACACTGTGCAAATAAAGTATAAATATGAAAGAAGAAGAAGGGGAAAAAGAAAATGACAAAACATTTGGGATATAAGGTATTCGTTAGAATCAATCCAATCATAATTGATGAGAATAAAATAAGAGCTCGCAAATAGAGATGTCTCACTTTTTCTGAGTTTATATATTTTTCAGGAGGGCTTGGAATTGTCGGCGATAGCGGTAAAAAAGAGGGGTTGAATGCATCACTGGTGATATTTAAAGAATGTCAATAAATCGTGATGGAGGGGAGAAAAGGGTTTTTCTGCGGAGACAAGTCAGTGAACGACAATGCCTCGGGCAATCCACTCTCGATCCTGCCAAAGGCATTGGTTAAAAAATGAAGACACCAAAGCTTCTTTGATGTCTTACTCTGTCTTAATGAAAAATTAAAGCCCCTCCTTAAACATCATTAGACACAAGCACCTCTTTCAACTTTTCTCATTCTCTTTCCACCCTTTCTTTTTCGTCTCTGTTTCGTAATTCCTCAATTTTTTAGGGCTTCAACGTGTTGATGACTTTTTTGTTTGTTTGTACTGATTGTCATTTTGCGAATTTGCAACTGAAATTACGAGCTTTTAATTCATGTTTTTTATGTCAGGAAATATCTCGTTTCGAACGTAGTTCAGGCATCAGAAGGAATTAACGTTAGTTACTGCGTATTGAATGCTTCAACCTGTATCTTTTTGTGGACAATAATTTTCTCATTTTTGGTCAATTGAAATTTGATCCAACAAATAACTTTATGAGTCAAGCTCTTGTTCAGCTTAATTCAAGTTTTTTTTCTTACGATTGAATCAAAGCTTTTTCGAGCTTGAATCAAGGCTTTTTCGAACATGATTAAAGTTTTTTCAACTTAAAGCTTTTTTGGGCTTGAATCAAGTTTTTTTGGGATTTGAATCAAGGCTTTTCCGGACTTGATTCAAGCATTTTCAACTTGAATCAAAACTTTTTCTGACTTGAATCAAGCCTCTTGAACATGAATCAAGGCTTTTTTAACCTTGAATCAATTTTCAATTTGAATGAAGTCTTTCTGCGGCTTGATTCAAGCTTTTTTCCAACTTGAATTAAGCTTTTTTCAACTTGAATCGAGCTTTTTCCTGAACTTGAATCAAACGTGTTTAAGCTCCAGTTCTTCAACACTTTAATGATTTTTTCACCGCAGTGATTGTCATTTTGTGAATTTGAACAGACAATTTTCTTTAATTTTTCATGAAAACTATTTGATCACTGACAGATAGATGACGGTGACAGAATTCAGATGAGAGTTTCATCGAAAGGGTACAATGGTTAGTAAAATATCAAAATTGATAATACGACTCTTCAGCGTATAACAATGGAAAGATTCGATGTATGCCACACGGTCGGTTGGAGTGCCCGAGGTGGTGGTACCTATGGTTGGATGCATAAATTCTATATCTATGAAAAAGAAAAAAAGGAAGAAAAGAATGAAATGTATTGTTACAATCTGAATGAATCGACAACGATTCCACAACGATTGACAGTGGTTAACTGTATGGAACTAGCCAGTTTCCAATTTTATCATGGTCAAGCTGTTGTTCAATGAAATTACTGTTTTGTCATTTCAATTTTCCATGGTCAAATAAATAACAATGCTCCTCAATTCCAAAAGTCAATCATCTTTGTAATTCATCTGTAGTTTAGGCCAATTGACTCGTGATATTACAGTCAACAGTCAATCGAAATTAATCGCTATTGTTACAAAATGAATTCAAATTATAGATGAAAGGGGATAATCATCATTATCATTGTGATTATCAAAACGGCGAGCATTGAAGTTGCAAAATTGAGAATTGAAATTGAAGAAATTAAAAAATGGAGAGGGGGCAAAATGAAGCGGTGGAATATTATTTTGATTTTTGTCGAATGAAGACACTTTTTATAACTTTCACGGGAATTATGGATTTTATTACGAAAATAATGAATTTTGAATAATTGATTTCTTCGAAAAGCAAATGTTTAGAATATTTTGGATGAAAAGAATTGAAGAATTAATTTTTGGAGAAAGAAACGGAAATATAATTCATCAGAAAAAAAATGAAAATACGATTTTCCGAAAGTTTTTTTTTCACAAAAAAAGGGATTTCAATTTTAAAAAAATCTAATTTTTCCATTGAAAAAAAAAAAACATGCAAAAATCCAATATTTCGAAAAATTTCTCCAAACTCTTGAAATTTCGTCTTCAAAATTTGCGTTAAGATGTTCATTTGACCCCATCGCCCCTTAATTTTCATTCGAAGAAATTGAAAGTGATTCCGCTGAGTATGAAAACCGCCTTTCCACAGCAGCCACCCAAAAAAAACACATGAAATGCGGGAGTTATATTTTTATGGATACGCCGCGGGGTTCTAATGGCACCCCGCGGCACAAAAAAGCGAATAGAGAGCAGGGATTTGGTACAGGCGTCATTGTTTCCAGCCGTCCCCTCCCCCGCTGCTGGCATTTCGCACTCCATCTTCTCGAGAGAAAAAGAGAAAGAGAGAGTAAAAATAAAGGAAGAATCATTTCTCCCCCTGTGACCGCAGTGTTCGAACATTGGCGCATCGATGCCGAAAAAAAAACTACCCCCTTAAAACTCGTCGCTGAGTTTTGCCATTGGAGAGACCACTTTTTCATCTCTCCTCGCCTTCTCTCACACCGCATTCTTTCACACATAGATTACAATATTACCACTGAATGGTGTGAGGTGTACGATCGTTCTAACGTACGTGAAAAATTCGGGAATATATACTCTCCTCTGTTTTCGGTCGCGCAGATCACCTCCCTCCCCTCCCCCCTGCCTCTTTGATGCTGGAGCGAGCTTGGGAACAGCTATAAGCGAATATGATGGCAGCTAAACTGATATACGTATGTATCCGTAGACTCGTGTTCGTAACATAAATTTTAATGATAGCTTTGATGAAAATATAAGAATGTTATGATATTTATCATAGGCCCTCTTATTCTCGAGTTCACCTTATTTTTCATGAAGGTCTCGAGTGGAGTAAAAAAGTTTTGAGGGAATCTTTTGTAGTTTGCAGAAGAGAATTGTCGAGAACTCTTGACACAAAAAGTGTTTATTATGAAGTGCCTGTGGTAATTAGCGAAGGAAGATGATGGAATTTGGGGATTTTCATGGTTTCAGTGGATAGCCAGGGAAATTTGAGGCGGGAAACGATACAGGACAATCCTCGCCGGGGCAATAGTTCTCGAGTTATTAAAAAAAAAAAACATTAATTTTTCGATTAATTTTCGGAGCCATTTCCATTTTTTTAAAGAGATTTAGTTATTGAAATGATCATAGGGAAATCGGAAAATTAAGAACATCAAAATATTGTTACATTGCGACGTTTCGCTGAACAATGCCAGTTTCTTCAGGCTCTGAAACCAAAATCACTTTGTTGAAATTGAAATTTTCAAAATTTCCAAAATTCAAAAACGTCATTTTCCAAAATGTAAGTTCTTCGCAAAAAATTCTCTCCAAATTTCTTTCTCTCCATCCACAAAAGTCTCTTTTCAAACAGGGAAGAATTCTCAAGGTCGAAGCTCGTGAAATAATTTTTTCTCAACAATAAATAATAAATCGTAAAATCTCTCAATATTCCTCTCCCTCACCATCGCCTCCTTATTCTCTAACAAATGAAATCTAAAAAGGGGTTTTGTGCAATATAGAACGAAGGGTAAGCAGAGAAAGGGGGTGGAGAATAGCCAACTTTGAAAATATCCTGCACTTTTGACGCTTCCCACTGAAAATCCTTTGATTCCCATCATTTTAGGAAGGTATAGAAATGGCTCGTAGGCCTACCCCTCTCTCTCTCTCTCCCTCTCATTCTCCTGTTCTGAACCCTTCAGTTCAGGGTGGTGACTACCGAGACCCACTGCTGATTGGTACGATAAAAGAATGAGAAAGAGAGGAATATTGAATGAGAGAATGTGGAATAGAGAGAGGGATATTGAAGGGGAGAAGAGGTAAAACACTAATTAGTTATCAAAGGCCCGGTGAAGAAGGGTTTGGTGACAAAATAGTAGGAGTCCCTTCTACCAAACTATACTAACCAAACCCAGTTCCTTTATCCCCCTTCGATATTCCGTACTCGCTTCATCTCAAACTGACGGTTACAAGCCACTGCTTCAGTTGGATCTTCTCTCTCTCTCTCTCTCTTCACTCTCTTCTTTAACGAAAACGACTGAACGGTGTCTTAATACTCTTGGGAGTGGCACTGTATTGATTTTAGAATCATTAATTCTACGTCTAATCAGAGAACCCGCGTGATACTTGTATTGGTACGTGAAATCGTGCTCGGTATGAATGTTTATGTGTAGAGGGCATGGAAGGCTTGTTGTGTTCCGGGATGGAGGAAAATCGGAGAGATCCGTTCGTTGCATGTTGGTACGTCAAACTCATCTTAAGAGGAGAGAATGTGCGGGTGGCATTCCAGTGGACGTCTTGGATAACAGGCGAACGTGGGATTTCGGAAATTATGTGGGTATGTGAGACACTCATAAATACTTAGAATTTGTCTTTTTGGTCTCTGCTATATTAATAAATTTTAATGCATTGAATTTAATTGGCATCGAAGTTTCGACTCCTGTGAAATCATCAGGTAAAATCTTTTAATTAATAACTGTATAAGAAAAGATAGAAAAAATAATACATAAAATATCGTCGCCGTAGAATCAAAAGGGCGTAAGTTAATATTTTTATGAAAAATTAGCGCAAATTCAATTTTTGTGGATTTTTGAAAAAATTGCACTTACTCCCTTTTGACTCTAGGGCGACGATATATGTCGATGCTAATTAAATTCAATGCATTAAAATTGATTAGTATAGCAGAGACGAAAAAGCCCCATCCTAAGTATTTACGAAACTATTTCCAAGGTCGGATAAAATATTATTGGATTTCGAAAAATCGAAAAAAAATCCTCATCATAATATTTTCATCCATTAAAAATCCGATGAATTCAATTGTGCTTTTTCATCGCGTTTATCAAAAATGAAATGTCTAAATTCCTCGATGATTTATTCGGTTAAGAATTGAAAAAAAAATCCTCAATGGTGCTTCTTTCATTATCTAAATATTTCGTCACATATGAATTACGATGATTTCGTTTAAACTGTACAAATGTATCGAAATAATGTGATATTAATAAATCAAATGCCCTTAATATCAAAGTAAATAAAATAATAATCACGAATTACGACTAAGAGACTGAGAAGAAAACCAATACCACAATTTTATAATTTATCCTCATTACATTTGACTTTACATTGTGCGATGGCAATTAACGACTGAATTTTATCCACTTAGATCGTCAATTCAAAGAATTGGCTAGATTATTAATAATAATAAATGAAGAATTATTGATTTGAAGAGCTTAGCTTCATTTGAATTGACCCTTGGAGTCGTTGAAGAAATTGGAAAATATTTAATAACTCTTGAAATTAATTGGATAATTATTGGACGAAATGTTAAGAATAAAAACCCAATGGAAAACCGGTCG
>JABSMS010026820.1:0-10308 GCA_018902275.1 Aleiodes sp. PSUC_FEM 10030003
ATTGATTCGTATAATTTGTAATTGAAGATACGAGGAATTCAGCGTGGTATCAGTGCCAATTGCTCTGCAGAATTCAACAGGCAGTACAACAGGTCAACAGTTCCTCAAGAAAACCTTGAGGTTGTCTCACCATTGCATGCCATTTGTCGAAGCATCAGTGAATGGTTTGGTTCATCATTTGGAAAATAGAATTATCCGTTAATTCATGAATTGTTTATCGAAAAATCACGCATTTAATTTTTGAAGAATATTTGTGATAATGCATGTAATATTCGAGATGTCTCCGAGAAGAGTAGGTGTTCATAAAACGTTTGCACGAACTTGTTTTTGCAGGAAATTTTATAATTCAATATTGAAGAATTAAAACAGGATAAATCGATTTTTTTTCTCAACGGTTTTTCTGAAATATCTCGAGAATTAATGGAGATACGTCTTTTTTGCCCTAAGCCTTTTTTCTAGCTCTTTAAATTCTCTACAAAAAGTGTCTCGAGTGAAAAGGGCGTATCTCCATTAGTTTCCGAGATATTCGCAAAAGAATCTCGGCGAAAAAATTTTTGGTAGATTTTTATAAAATGGCACTATAAAATAATAAACACTATTCCAATTCCTCGTGTTTTAAATGATTATTGAAATGGATTGATCATCACCATTCCCTCATATTCTCCTCTGAACTCAAAATTTGATCATAAAACCCAGTTCTAATGCAGTAAGATAATTTTTTACGAATTCTCAACGTCTCAATGTTTAACTTACTTGAACTTCATCGTCTTTGCGAATTGGCATTGAACGAACATTGTATTTCTGTCGCAATTCCTTGGAAAGTGGTGCAGACATAAGACGACGTCTTATGTGAGAAGGTGCTGTGAAATGTCGTTTACGATTTTTCCTTCTTGAGGAGGTTACGAGCCTGTTCAACTTCATCTTGCCTTTACTCCTGCAATGAAGAAGCAGAAATAAAAAAAAAATGAAAAACAATTGAAACTAATGATAACGTAATTGTCTGAAGATAATCCACGATAATGAATTCCATTCACAATTGAATCACAATTAACAACAAATAATTCATTATGTTTATGTTATTTAAAAAAATGACATGAGACAACAACGCCGAATTCTCATATGGGAGTTTTCAACACCGTTAGAAATGTTATTAATACAATAAATAATAAAAATACGAATGTCAATTGGTTGATATTTAATGATTTCTTCGGATGGAGGAAACAAACTTCGTTCATTTTAAATTTATATTGACGATTAATTCGGATTTATTTCAGACGTAACTCACCTACGATGGGAGGTTAACGCACGAAAAACCGGAAGAGATCTTCAGCGCCGGAAAATGGAGTGTTCTGAAAATAAAACACGCAAATCCATCACTGCGCATGCGCGGAAGAGATTGGCTGTTAATTAATCAAAATATTGAAAAAGCGTTCTTATAAATTGAAAAAAAAATTTTTTTAACGATTTTCTGTCATTGGTCGGCAAAAATCATCATTTACATTTAATTTCAACGATTGTAATCAATGAATTTCCGCTAAAGATGAGTCTACATTATCGTCAGATGATAAGAGAATTACGCAGTTCCGTTGAAAAACGTCGAAGTCGTTCTCGTCGTTTTTTCAAAAACTTCCCATCATTTTGAAGGTCTAGGGAAATATGTTAACTTCATGATCACTTTCATCCGCTTTTCCACAATCTCCGACACACGCAAGTTACATTTACTCGTAACACAGCTTTGCATTGTTGCACAGCTGTTTTATAAAGTAATATAAATTGTTAAATTCATTTAAAATATTATGGGGTCTTGTGTAGAGAGTTCAACAATGTGCCGAAAAAGCAGGGTAATTAATAAAATTACATTATTCAATATTAATTCAATTTATATTTGTTAAAATTCAGTCGCAAGATCAGATGACAAGCGTGTTGTCAAACAGTATCTACACGGTTTCGTTATAAACGATGATATCAAATTATTACGGTGATTCACGGTGTCTCTCACGCAATTATTTCGAGAGTTGTTGACTCAAAAATGTGAAACGCAGTTTCATCGAGCGAAATGAATGAACAATCGAGAATATTTCTCGTTATTTAATTCACAATAGAACGCTCAATTCGAGCCATTTTGAATCTATTCCAATTAGAGCACGAGCGGAGAATTAAACGAACTCTAATTTATGAATTTTCTGGAAGCGAACGGGGGAAGTTGCGGTGGAAAACACTGTGGAGGAGAATGAAGTAAATTGGACCTCCGAAATAAAATAGACTTTTGTCAATAATTATGGGAAAATTAAGGAAAAAATGAGTTTTTAACATATTTTTAAGGAATTATTTTGTTCGTGAAAAATAAAGATTCTTGTTTCTTCTATTGTTTAATTTAAAAATAAAATTGGGCAATGGAATTTTTTAACGAGTCGAAGGACAAAACTCCGAGTCGGAAAATAACACAATTAAAAAAGTCAAATTTTCTTGGAAATTTTAGAAAATAATTGATTTTTTTTCTTCTAAAATTAAAAAAATCCATTCGTTTGCAAAAAAAATTCTCATTTTTTTTTAAATTTTAATCTAGTTTTTTTTTTTTGGTTTTTACCGAATCCTCCCCAACAATTCAATAGTTTTCGCTACAATTGAAAAAATGAGAATGGATCGAAATTGATTCTTTTGTCGAATTTTTCAGTGGAAATTTTCCGGCTTCTCAATTATCTCTAAAAATAAAATTTTGGCAATTTTTCCGAGAATATAATTTTATTGAATTGTGTGATTTATTTTTTGACTCATTATTGTTTCAGATAAGTAGAATGGTGCACGTGATGTCAAATTCTTAAGAATTCACATTTTCCATAATCGACAAATAAAATCATTCAATTTAAACAAAAACTAACATCAAATTATTATCAATAAATAATTTATCTTGCAAAATCTCACAAAATCTCTTAATAAATTAATAACTTTCGATTGACAAAAAAAAATTAAAAAGATATGAAGATAATTTGACTTGCAAAAAGACAGATTAAAGATAATTCAAATTAAGTGATAATTGTAGAGTTCCCCATTCAAGTTTAACTGAACACCGATTTAAAAGATAGATAATTAAATTCAAAGTAAAGAAAGAACATTGAAAATGGGTTCATCGAGGACGCCTGATCATTCACTTGGCAGTGGATTATCTTTTCCCCAGTGGATGAGAGGAAAAGTTGATAGTCGGTAAGAATTATAGCAGAAAATTCGATACGAAAAACTCAGTTTATCAATTCAGTAGTGAAGAAGTAAAACAGGATGAGTCGATTTTTTCTGTCGATGGTTTTTCTCAAATATCTCGGAAATTAATGGAGATACGTCTTTTTTGCACTAATGCTTTTTTATAGCTCTTGAAATTGTCTACAAAAAAGCATTCGGGTAAAAAAGACGTATCTCCATTAGTTTCTGAGATAATTGTAAGAGAAGATCGGCAAAAAAAATCGACTTATCCTGTTTTACCCCTTCACTACTGAATTATTATGACATATCGCGAATAATTAGCGCGCGCTCAGATACGTGTGGGGCCTTAATGCCCTTTTTTTGCTCAGAAAATTGTGAGCTCCAAAAAAGGTAATTAACAAAAATCTTCCATCTGCCTTAGTTTTCGAGATAAAAATCCATTTGCCTTTTCTACTGTCTAATCAACTACTCGCTTGACTCAATCAATTGCAAGAATTGTGGAAAATTATCGTGAACAAATTTCAAAACACCCGCCACACCTACCGGTTTATATCGATGCAGTTCGATGACGGAGTTAACTCTTCCACCGTACATAACCGCGTCACAAAAATGCAAAAATACGTCGCAGTGTTAGACTCACAATTTTACATTTCATGATTATCACTTATTCATTCCTGCTTTCAATGTCAAACAGGAAATTGAGTGATACTGATAAATATTCATATTGGTGTTTTGATATTAGTATTAAATGAAAGATTGTCTATTGTAAAATTTTATTCGGAGTTACATTCTATTAATGTAATTGAATTCACGCCAACAAATTGAAACAGACGGGTTTTCACGTTCATTAGTCAAAGGCAGTGTGCGTGAAAAAAATATTTTATCAATGTTAAATGATTTTCGAAATTCTGTAGACGCGAAAACAATTATTTCCACTGTTTTTATTGTTTAGTCTTTGTGAGCACATAATTTTATTGCAATGTTTACGTTTTATTTTCGAATGATTAATCATTTTTTTTTGCAGATTTGATTTCGACAACAGTTCATTCAGTCCACCCTCTCATGACGACAGTTTCTTCTTCATAAGATATCAAAAAACGAATACTGCCAATCAAAAACCTCAGGAAGGTTTCAGATCAATAAATGAGGTTTTGAATGAGCCGAAAGTTACTCATGATAATCACAGTTCTTTGACATCTGGTACAACAACAACTGATATCACAAATATAAAAGATATCAAGGACATTGACTTTAGTAAACATCCGCTTCCATGTCAGCCATTTGTTCCAGTTGCAAACAAAGGTGATTTATTGAAACAATAAAGGGGACACAGAAAAATATCAATAATAAATGAAGAAAATGGATGTCATGCTTAGTAGTCAAAACATAAAGTTTTTTTTTTTCATTTAATCATCTTTTTTTTATGATTAGGAAAAGCATGTATTCTTTTCCAATTTAGAATTTCTTACATGGTATGAAAAATGCTTAAAAAATGAAAATTTTAAAACTAAATTTTTTGAAATTTGAAACAAAATTTTTTTAAATTATAGAATGATTAAAATTTTGGAAAAAGATAATTTTTTGAATTTGCTGAAAAAATAGACATTTCCAATTCTTATTCAAATTAAACGTCACGCTCATGAAAATTCCCATCAGATTGTCCCCGAAATTTCAATTTTTTTCTGATGTGTGAAACAAAAAATTGATTTTAATTCAACAGAACTTGAAGCAAGAACTCGCTCCCATCAAAAATCGCAGACAAAATCACTAGGTACTGATGATGGATTTCATGGTGAACCAGCACTTTGTGGTAAATCGATCGTCCATGTTGCTACTCGCATTATGCTAGGTAATACGAATAAAAAAGTGGACAATCGAAGTGACAACAAAATGGATAACACAGAATTGATCCACAAAGGTAGCAGATCACTGCCAGTAAGTCCAATCACATCGCCGACATCAACACCAGAGGGCTCACCAAAATCGCGTAAAAGAATCCAAACAAATCGATATTTCACTGGTGCATTTTTACCGGACCGTGATAAACATCAGAGCGGATGGTTACTGAGTAGTATATTGGGTCAATCACGAGAAATTGTTGGCAGTAAGATTGTTGAAGAGGAGGAAATCGTTGATGCATCACCACAACACAAGCCATTAACGAGAAAGAAATCAATATCCACTCACAATTTATTGTATGTTGGAAAAGATGGTTCTACCCAAGAAACAACGATAACTGAAACAACAGTTACGTTTCAAGCAAAACCATCTGAGCTTCGTGAAATGAATTTTTGGTCGCCAACATCGATGTAATTATCTTTTTCTTTATTCAAAAAATCCGTTCATTATTTTCATTTGCAACAAAAAAATGAACTCAAATCAGTGGTGAAGTGGGAAAAAGAGATAAGTGACGAATTTTTCAGATTCTTTTGTAAATATCTCGGGAAAATGAGTAGAGAAACTTATCGTGAGACCTTTTTTCAAAGAATTTCATGGATTAGAAAAAAGATTTCAATATAAATTCTAGGAAATATTGTTACTGAGTTATTTGCAAAATGAAGTACGTTTTTTTTTTTGATTTATCGCACCACTTCACTTCTGCAATAATAATCACTAAGTTTATCGACAATTTGCACGATGCGAAGCTTTTTCTGACGAATTCACAATATTATGTCAATCAACTAAATAATTGTGAATGTTTATTATGTACATCCGATTCAATATTAATTAGAAGAATTTTAATTACTTGAATTATTTAAAAATAGTTGAAACTAACTTATGACGAAAGTGACAGGTTTTCTGTTTGCTTCGAGGGAATAATATGAGTTTACTTGGATTTTTAGATTTTTTTTTCTTTTTGAGAATTAATTATAAGAGACATGATGTGTAATGATAATTGTTTATTGAAATAATTGAAGAATTACCAGTGTAATGGGCGGCAAGGGGGTTATGATTTTTTTTCCAAGGTATTGTTCATTGAGAAATTAATAATAAATATACTAACACTACTATTCAACGTATTTTGCTTTCCTTGTATTCTTTAAAAAAATTCTTTTTCATATCACGTACTCGAGGCGAATCGCAACAATTTCGATGATTATTTTGATTAATTAATTACCAATTTGGTTTAATAAATTAAAATTTTTATGCGAAATTCAAATAATGTTTTAATTTTTTTTTCATAAATGATTGTCCCATTTAATTGATTTTAAATGATTTTTAAATGTCTAGTGGCGGGAACCATTCTTATTTCAAGTATCGCCTCAATTAATTCTCATAAATAAATAAATTTCGCAGTGATTTTTTTGGTATAATCATCGAAATGGATTCCAAACGTTCATTATTCGAAGATTGTATTCTTCGATTGTTCAATATAAACCCACGAAAATTTCCACCAATAAAATCACCGTATGACATAATTTTCGATATCCGATTTTCATTATCGACGTTCTGATTTCGCAATATTTTTTTATGAAGTATACTTTTATGGATTTGAAATACTGACAGACTCTTCAATCGAAATAGAAAAAGAAGAAATTGACAGACGAAAGTATTGAGTTGAAGCGAATAAACCGCACCTCAATCTTCAGGACCAAACTAAAATTAATAAATTCAGATACATCAGAATTTACATATCGAAATCTGAGAAACTAGGACACTTACGTTATACTACTAAATCAAAAAAAAATTCAAGAACACTACAGGGATTATTTGAAATTCGAATGAATTATCCACCATAATTTTATGCGCAAAACAGTTTTAGCGAGTTTATTTATACATTCAATATTTACATAATAAAACATAAAATTGAGTATTCTAAATAAAACTGAAGGTTTGACAATTGAAAATAGTCGTTAAATTCAATTGTCAATGAAACGAGTTGAATTTTCTTTACCAAGCATAGGAGTAACCAAGTCCAGTGAATGTTGTGTGTGCAACAGCTGGTGCGTAATGCGTAACTGCTTGTGCTGGTGCAGCATGAACAAGTTGAGCTGGTGCAGCATAGTGTGCAACTGGAGCTGGTGCAGCATAGTGTGCAACTGCTGGAGCCTGTGCAGCATAGTGGGTAACTGCTGGTGCTGCATAATGTGCTACAGCTGGTGCAGCATGAAGTACTTGTGCTGGTGCAGCATGAAGTACTTGTGCTGGTGCAGCTGCGTAGCTCAGAGTTGAGTATACACCTGGATTACTAACGCGAACATCAGATTTGCTGCTGCTTGAGAATGGAGTGTCAACGGTTTTTGAATAAGTTGAGATCTGCGCCAAATTTCCAGGACTCCTGAGGATATTTGATGATTGTGAGGTGATGGTTGGCTCGGAGAGGCTGTAGCTCAATGGAGCGAATCCAGCACTGGAGAGTGCTACCAGACAGCTGCTGAAGATGATGAAAAGCTGAAAGAAATTCACATGTTTTGTCAAATTATTTCAACATTAGCGCAATTTGTCGAAAGATCTCAGGCAGAGAAAAAAAATCATTTTTTTCGCCGATCTTCTCTTATGAATATCTAGGAAACTAATGGAGATACGCCCTTTTTGCTCTGATGCTTTTTTGTAGGGAATTTCAAGAGCTACAAAAAAGCATTAGGACGAGAAGGACGTATCTCCATTAGTTTCTGAGATATTTGAGAAAAACAATTGGCAGAGAAAATCGACTTATCTTGTTTTACGTCTTCGCTACTGAAATCTATTGGTGACGAAATTTTCCTTCGCAATTTCTATATCTATATATGGGAATTTTCTACAGCGAAGTAAATTTTCTACATCTAAGTCAATTTTCTTGCAACAAGAATTTTTTTTCTTGGCGCATTTGCGTAGAAATTTCCAAGGAAAGTTCTCAATAAATTCGTCTAAGTCCTACAAATATTTTCGAAACGACTCGGTTCAGAGAAATTTTTCAGGTTTCTTAGTACACAATTTTAAAGACTACAGGCCCCCCTGTAAATTCTTCTGGATGGAACACTTCGTGGGATATTCAATTTTTAATACTCTACGAGAGAATTGCGATAGTAAAATTACCTTGGCCATTGTTGATCAGTTTTTTGAATTTCTTCGATGTATTCAATGAGTAAACCAAGTCAGAATGATGCTTTGAACGCTCCAGAATCTCCTATATATACTAAAAAGAGGGCGGTGATTGTCGAAAAAAAATTCGGACCAGAAAAAAAAATGCGAGCGAAATCACACAGTGTATTTCCCATCTGAGAAATTGACGAACTCTCTCACCGGTTGTCACCTTGACGTAATAACTGCCAACCGGTATCAACCCCTCTGGAATTTTTTGGGGAACCTTGTGTGTAACATTTCAAGGCTTAACTGAAACGTTAAGTAAATTCATTTGGGTTACGTATATTGCTTTTAAAAAGTTGTTACGATTTAGCATGGTGCTTGGGGGGAGGGGGGCAGGCGTGGCCGCAAATATTTCGTAATAAAAAATGTATTTTTTTCTTTTCTTCTCTCATTCTTTCTTCTCAGCTGCAAAGGCGGTCCCCCTTCAATTATACTCGTTGGACCACATGTAGGTCAGTATTATCTCTCTGTCGGTCTTTAACTTACTATTGACATATAGGTCAAATCTATTTGCCAGGATAAAATCTCAAGATGAAATTTGCCATTTTTTTCCATTAACAATAATACAAACAATTTACTGGAGAAAAATTTAATGGAAAAAGGGAAAAATTCATACTGAGGGAATATATCGTTGCCCTAGAGTCAAAAGGGCGTAAGTGCCATTTTTTTAAAAATCTACAAAAATTTAATCTACATTCATTTCTTTATAAGAATACTAACTTACGCCCTTTTATCATTCAGCAAGGAAAAATGGCACTTACGCCCTTTTGATTCTACGGCGACGATATCGTCACAGTAGATTCAAAAAGGTGTAAGTGCCATTTTTTAAAAAATCGCAAAAATAAATTTACACTCATTTTTTCATAATACTAACTTACGCCCTTTTATCATTGAGCAAGAAAGAATGGTACTCAAGCCCTTTTAATTCTGCGGTGACGATATGATTTTTCTGACGATGAATAGAGTAGAAGAACCTGGCAATAGAAAAAAGTATCATTCAAATTTTTTTTTTGAAGTGTCGTCATCTTAGAATCAGAAGGGCGTAAGTGCCATTTTTTCTTTCTGAATATTAAAAGAGAGTAACTTAGTATTAATATGAAAAAATGAATGCAGATTCAATTTTGGTAGATTTTTAAAAAATGGCACTTACGCCCTTTTGACTCTAGGACGACGATGTAACGAAAATATTGTGTTTTGTTTCATCACTATAGTCTTCTGAACTAAAATTACGCTGGTGGTAACGAGGAAGGAAATATGTAGTTTCGGCTGAAAATATTCTTTCCTCAGAAATAAATTTTTTTCAAAATCTTTCCCTAAACGAACTATTGAAATTTCTCGCAGCATAGATGATTCAATTTTATTGGGGTTTTGGTGGGCTTTTTCTGACGCATGTTGAAAATAATCATTTTATTGAACAAAAGAGTTTGCGATACTTCTTTTATTAACAACATATTCTTGAATATAAAACAAAACCAAACAATTCAACGGAATTATTATATCAATAAAATTCAAAATATTGATAATGAATGAAAATTAATTTTCATAATTTTAATCATCAAAGATTTTTCTTCTCAATGAACACATTACTATTTTCTATTACTTCACAAGTAATCACCAAAAATAATAATCGTAAAAACATAAATAATTCAATGAGGACCAAAACTTTTTTCCCATTAATAATTTTCATTACTTTTTTATGGCATTATAAGCAGACTCACAATTAGCATTATTTCTCATTTTCTATATTTTTAGTTGATGTTACCAAGCATACCAAGCTCAAGGATCTACTCGAGCTCGTCTCATGGCCGCTCGAGTATTCCGGGCTATAGTTTTTTGTCGCTGGCACTCTTTCATCAAATAAAAAAAACGCCTTACATTCTCTCTTATTTTCTCACCTTTATTCCTCATTTTTTCTTCCATAATTTTTTTTCGTTCACTTTTCTACCGTTCCCTCTTTATCCTTCTCATTTATTTAATAATTCCTCAGTTTTATCCAATCAAACCAGATTATTAACAAGAATGACAAGATTATTTCAGCGAAAAAAT
>JABSMS010026831.1:0-10308 GCA_018902275.1 Aleiodes sp. PSUC_FEM 10030003
AGTAAATTATAAAATTCCCGACTTCTACTTAAAACTCATGAACTTCCTTCAATTTTGTGAAAAAATTGAAATTTCATAAACATCTTTCCATTAAAACTAGTTCAATGTCACGCTCATGAAAATTACCACCAGATTATCCATGAAATTTCAATTTTTTTCTAACAGTGTATATGTTTTTTTTTTCAAAGGAAAAAGTGATGTCACGAAAATAAATATTGAATAAAAATTGATTTTTTTTCACATCAACCTGATGAGCTTTTCCGCTGGAATTTTCCCAGTCACTGGATCCGTTCCGTTCTTCACAACATTCTCCTCAAGTTCAATCCTCGCCTCCTGAATGTCCTTGATTCTCAATTGTATCTCTTCCATTTGAGCTCTCAAATTCGCTTTCCTCTTTATCGTTTCCTGCTCGAGTTTAACGAGATGTTTCTTCATCTCCTCAATTTCCTTGTTTGCCATCTCTATTCGATGATTTACGGTTATCCTGCACTGAGAAAAATCCTTTGGTGGGATTAACAAATGTTATTTTATTTGAAGTGGGAAGAATGTATATGTTAGAAAGTGCATGGAATTGGTACAAGGAAAATCAAAATTGAAAAAAAAAATTGCAAAAATAATTGAAAATTATGAAGAAAAAAAACTTCACAAAAAAAATTCTGCGAGGAGAAAAAATTAACAAAAAAAAACATCCGAGGAATTTTCATCGGAGATAAGAACAGAGGCTCCCAGTTTCCTTCTCGAAAAAATTCAAACTCTTTCAAATTCCGAGAAATACCCAGAAAAAAATAGTCCCGCAGCAATCGATGAAACATCGTTCGCTAAATCAATTAATTATTCTAGTTCATTCCTCCACAATAAATAAGTTTAAACTTTTTGGTGGTGAATTGCAGAGGTAAATGACCCTACCTGAGGCTCCTTGAGTGTGGTGCCGATACAGAGCCATGCCGTCTACTTCCTGAGTAAGTTTGCGTTGTTGTAATTGTGCTCGGTGACATTGGAATTCTTTCGCGAATTGAATTAACTCCACAGACACTCCCAGTTGAATTTTGAATTGAGGCCAATGGTGTCATTTGTGAGACAGTCTTTTGTATTTGTTTGGCAGCTTCCAAGACTTGTGCCATAGCTATTAAAAACATAATTTGAAAAATATTAAGAAAAGCGAAATTCAGTGGTGGAGAGGTAAAACAGGATAAGTCGATTTTTTTCGGCGATCTTCTCTTACAAATATCTCGGAAATTAATGGAGATACGCCCTTTTAGTTCTAATGCTTTTTTGTAGAGAATTTCAAGAGCTACAAAAAAGTATTAAGGCAAAAAGGACGTATCTCCACTAGTTTCTGAGATATTTGAGGAAAACAATTAGCAGGGAAGATCGACTTATCCTGTTTTACCCCTTCGCTACTGATTTAAGCAATTAATTTTTATTTTGGAGTTTTTTGAGAATATCTCTGAAACTATTGGGTTTAGGAGAATTTATCAAGAGAGCTTTTTTGTAGAGAATTAAATTTTGCACGAAAAAGGTTTCATGTTTGCCCTCGTAAACCCAACGGGTTTGGAGATATTCATTAAATACCGCAGGAAAAAATTTAACACTTCTCGCGTTTATTTTTTTTATGATTTCTGAATAAAAAATGAATAAAATTGACTCACTGACGAGTGCCTGGGGATCATATCTCTTCAAGTACCTCTCAAAGACCATATTTTCGAGGGTCAGGAGCTTATTCGTACGCACCGATGTCTCTAGAAGCTCTCTCAAATCCTCGTCACTCATTTCTGTCGATGGAATAATTTTTCAGTTGAAAAAAAAAGGAAAAAAATACCGAAAAAATTGGCATTTCACCTTGGTAATTGGGCTCATCGTCCACGCCAACGGTCATTCGTGTAGCGAGACTCGCACCACTCTCCTTCCTCGGGAATGTCATTTTTTATTGAATAAATGATCCGAAAAATTTTACTTCACAATTTTTACATACTGAATAAATTCACTTTTAATTAATATAAATTTGAAAATAAATTATTCCTGAATGTTTTTTTAATGGATGAGGCATTGAGGATTACTGCTGCAGGTTCGCGCAAAAAAACAAGCGAACGCCGGTGGATGCGGTTGTTTAGTCGATACGAAATCGCTAATGAAGTGAAACAACGAGATAAGACAATTCAACCCTTTCTTCATTTTTTGTTGAATATCCCAGAAATCATTAAGAATAGCGACATTCTGTGATGACCGTTTTGTCGCTCGGTTTTTTCTCTACAAAGAAGGTTTCCTCAGAAATTTCTCTATTTCCCATAGTTTTCGAGATATTTTTGAAAAACTTAGGGAAAAAATGTAAAGCGAAATAATTTAATTTGATTTTTTGATCAATATTTGCGGAATATCTTCGTGAATGATTGAGATCGAGAAATTTGAAAAAAAACTTTGGGAATAAATATGAAGCGAAATAATTTAACTTGATTTTTCAATCAATTTTCCAGAAATCTCCTCGTAAATAATTGAGAAAGGTAAATTTTGGTGATAACTTTTTTTGCAGCTCTAATTTTTCGGTCCAAAAATGGATTTTGGTGATAACTTTTTTTTTAGCTCTAATTTTTCTCTACAAAAATAGTTCCCAAAAAATTCTCCTCCATAGTTTTCCGAATATTTAAAATAACAGGGGAAAATTATAAAACGAAATAATTCAATCCGATTTTTTAATCAATATTCTTGAAATATTTTCGTAAATAATTGAGATGGACAAATTCTGCTGAGACCTTTTTTGTAGCTCTAATTTTTTTCTACAAGAAAGGTTCACACAAAAATTTCGCTATCCTCAATATTTTCTGAGATAATTCAGAAAAACTGATTGCGAAATAACGAAAAACAATTACCGTAAATAATTCAACAGCAATTATCTTTATTTGAAGTGCTTCACAAAGACACATAACATGTAACTAAATTTTTTTTTTATATAAATAACTCAAGGACGAATCGATGAAATGTACTTCAAGTCGTGGATTCCTTTATTTATTACTTAGTATTGTAAAATTTACATTTAAAGTTTAATTGCATCACAAGAGTTTGAAGATTGTCTCGATATTTTTTACAATAATTTTTGCTCAAAATCTTCTAATCTCCATCTGATCATTGCATATTGCTAATTTTCTTCGATCCACTGTTGGAAAAAAAAAACGAAATTTCAAATCTCATTTTAATATTTTCATAGCAAATTAATTTTCAGGTAATAAATTTCCTTAAATTTTAAGTTGACTCAAGTTTGTTAAATATTTTAATGTTCTCTCGTTGAATTTTGAATAATAATTTTCTAACAGTGTACGTGAATATCATTTTGAGTGGCACTTTAATTTTTTTTTCTTTTTCCTTTGAGGCACATGTGAATTATTGCAATATTATTACGATGTTGGAGATAATATATTTTGCTCAGTTATTTCAATTCCATCAACATACAATATGTACTTAATACCAGCTCCCTTTTGCTCTGAACTGCACGAGCGAATAACAGCTGGTAATTCCTCGATCATAAATAGCATTTCAGCACCGCCATCGATAAATTCATTCTGAAAAAAAAAATGTGAAAATTATTTGCATTTTGGTTTTTGGAGAATATCTCCGAAAATAATTGAAATAGATAAATTTTTGCCGGAACCTTTTTTGTAGAGAAGGAAAAGAGCTACAAAAAAGGTTTCAACAAAAAAATTCCTATCTCAATTATTTTCGGGGATATTCAATAAAAACTGAAAATAATGAAAATTACCTCAACATCAATGAGTTCTCCGTTGACCCAAACCGCTTGCGTTGTTTTATCTAAACAAAATTCTTCACTATTAAAAAAGTTTCATAAATATTTTCGATTTAATTGATTAGAGGAACAATAAAGTTACGGGAAAATTTTGTTTACATTACCTAAAACAATTCGGTACTTATTGTCCCCGATTTTCGTCACCCACGATTCCAGAACTTTCGACTGCGATTGGACGAAATTTTTGAAGCTCTTGCCATTGACCCACAGTGTGTAAGAGTATCTCAGACCTGCAATTAAACCGAGAGTATGGTCTAATTACTTCAATTAGTTGATTCACAATAAATTCTGAATGCTTCGAGGATTTTTGAGGAGAGGAGCACTAAAAAAATTGGAAATTCAATTTCAATAGCAACATTAAATTTAAAAATATGCAATTTTTAATTCTAGTTAAGAAAATCCAAGTATTTCAGCAATGTTGTTTTTTCTTAATTTTTTTTGAATGATGCCGAAATTCTTTTGCAAAGATTATCTTATTAAAATATTTTAGTGTTAAAATTTAATTTTTCATTTTGAGCCATGAAAAATATTCTAAAAATCTCGAAAAAAATTGGAAGCGTTATTTGAAGGTGGGGTAAAATGGACACTCGAATTGAACGTTCCGACCGAGATTTTCTGATGATTCCATTGGATGAAGCAATTTCAATTCCCGAATATTTTTCGTCAAAAATTTTTAAGAAAAAATGTTTTTGAAAAAAATTCGTTTTTCTCTCAGTGTAACTCAATATCGAAATTTTTGTGGAATTTTTTTGGGATGGATTTTCCTGACATCAATTGTCGTGACACCGTTATTTTTTTTCTTTCCCCCAAATTCATCTTTAATTCCACCAATAAACTAATTTACCTGGAATGGGATCGACTCGAATGACGAACTTTGTGTCTCCAAACATTATGATCTCATCGCCAACGAGTCTGAACATCCAATCCCTATGAACAAGTATCTTTCCATCGATCTTAACAACTCTCCTCCCAGTAGCAGTACCATGCTCAAATTCAACAACGTGATTTCCGTCACTCAGCGGAACAATCCACCTCGCCGTTGGCTCATTGAGCGTCATTTCCAGAGCTTGCAAGCTCCTAACAATAAGAAATGGCAATAAAAATATCGATTCGAAAAATAATCTGCGAAATACACTGTTAAAAAATTATTATTCAAAATTCAGCGAAAAAATATTTAACAAATTTAATAAATTTCAGTGAATTTGAAATTCCACAAAAATTAATTGTTTAATTTTCATCAAATTATGATTTTTCGCGCACATTTCAAGATTATTCAGTGAATCCCCGAAATTTCAGGCAATTCATAAAAATTCAAGTTTATTTATCATTCAATTTGTTACTCGAAAATTCTATTATTCCTGAATTTTTCGTGACGACTGAATTTCCAAAGATAATTTTAATCTCCAGAAATTTAATATGCACATTAATATTGAATTTTCAATATTTTTTTAACAGTGAACTTCGAAAAAACAAATAATGAATTTTACCAACTGTGACTCAATGAGTGTTTACTTCGTGGAATGAATGCAGTGTGCGACTTCTCAGTTGAGCATTACGAAGTCATTTGACAATAGTCGATATGAAAAAATACATGTATATTTTTTTAACCTGTCACATGAGGCGTTCAGAAATAGAGAACTCGTTGATTATTATATTACGTACCGAAGAACAGCGCCTGCCATCGTCGCACCTGTTTCCACTTGCACTGTGTCTGCCTGCATGCGGCTTGGTCTACTCAGGTTCACGCTATTGATCGTTCTTCATGACACAAGGCCGGGGTTTTTATTCTTTCGTTTCGATCGATAGAATAAACGTGGTTAGTGCTTTTCAAGGGGAACGAAAAGCAGTAACGAAAGTGTAATCAATACGGAATTATAATTTCTATACTTACTTGTTTTTATACTAGTTGTTGCTCTCAGTTTCTTTTTATTTGGTCGCTCTAGAGTCAAAAGGGCGTAAGTGCCATTTTTTGGAAAATCTGAAAAATTGAATCTCCATTCATTTTTGCTTAAGAATACTCACGCCTTTTTATTATTCAGAGAGAAAAAATGGCGCTTACGCCCTTTTGATTCTAGGGCGACGATTTGTTTTGTATTAATTTAGATTCTGAACTTTTTATGAATTAATAATTATAAAATTTACGCCTACGTAAAGTTACAATATTCCTTTTCACAACAGTGTTTGTAGAATTTCATTAAGTCCTGAATTTCGATAGATATTAATGTTCGCAAAGAGTTGTGCGTTGATGCATGGGTCGATACGAGGCATGGACCCCGGGCTTGAGGGGTTAATAGATCTGTTTGAATTGTACATTCAGATACATTTTTTTATGACAATTTTCTACGACTTGTTTCAGAATGTGAATGATAGTTTGACATGATCTATACACAATTTGTTCCATTCTGAATTTCATTTTATGTGAGTTCTGTATTACTAATAATTATTTCCATCTGATATTTGTGATACATATTATTATATAATATAATTTTTTGGTTTGATCAGGATCAACGTATGATTGATTAATATAATCCACGGTCAAATAAACATTAATGTTCTTCATTATAATTTTTATTTATTCTCATTAAAGAAAACGAATTACATCATTGAAAAAATTATTCTGAATGGGCTGGCAATAGTTTTCCGGTCGCCTGACCGAAGCCGACTTTGTATCCGTCAGCAATGCAGTAACCTGAGGAAAATAATTGCGGAAATTCAATGCGTGAGGAATGAAAAAAATTTTTTTTGATTTCTGCATTTCCAGGTAAAACTTCCCGATCTTTCCAATGAAATCAACGATATTCACGAAATCCGTGAGTTTCATCGAACCAAAATAATGGATTATCGTTTTTATTTACCTTTGATGATAACTTCGTCGTTATCCTGCAGGAATTTTCTTGTTGTTCCGTCCTGCATGGAAATCGGAGTTGTTCCCTTCCAGGAAAGCTCCAGCATGGATCCATATGAATCCGCAGACTAAAATATTCGGAAATAATAATTGACGAATGATAAAAATAGACGAGAGAAATTAAAACGCAAAAAAATCGTCGTGTCCTTCAAGATGGAACTGACCTCGCCACTTATAGTGCCAGATGCCATCAAGTCACCGGGATTTATGTTGCACCCAGTTACGGTATGATGAGCCAACTGTTGCTGCGGTGTCCAGTACATGAATTTGTAGTTGCTTCTGGTAACAGTTGTAACAACTCCATTTTTAGCTGACAATAATAATAAATAAAATATTTATCGTTAAATGATTTGTCCATTCACTCATGAATGAAGTAATAAATAGAGCAGAATTTATTACGTTTTATGTCGACCTCGAGTTTTATGTCGAAGTTGCAGGATTCAGGATGCTGAAGATAGGGAAATGGCGCTGGATCCTGTTGCATGTTGGGGACTTTGAAGGGTTCGAGTGCCTCCATTGTGACGATCCAGGGGGATATTGTTGTGCCGAAGTTTTTGGCGCCGAAGGGACCGAGGGGAACGTATTCCCATTTCTGAATATCGCGTGCTGCAATTTTATAATGGGGCATGAGAATTCATCGGAGGAAATTATAAGATTAGAAGCGATGGCATAAAACGAGTGGGAGAATTTTACTTTGTTTTCAGGTTTGCCTGATTTAGGATTCGTCGGAGACCTGATTCGGGTTTCTATAGGGATTGAATCGAGCTTCTTTGTAAACCTGATTCAGGTTCCTCAGAAAACCTGATTCAGGTTCTCCGGAAAACCTGATTTGGTTTTTCCCGAGGAACATCGATTCGACGAGTATACAAACTTAATTTGGCTTTTCTACCGCTTTCAATGTCGGAATTCGGACCTGATTGAAGCCACCAGAGAAACCTTAATCAACTTTCCAGAGAAACTGGAATTAGGTACCATAACCATTCAATGCAGCCTTCAATGCTATTCCCGAATTATCAAAATACGTTTCTTTTTCTACTTGGTTCAGGCATCTTATTTTTCTCTGTGTCACTGTGGAAGACGTACCACTCCAGTCGTTCATCAACACCATTCCAAAAATGTGATCGTAAGCCCTTGAAGCTGGTATTGCTTCGCCGATTTTTGTAGGTGGACCACCAACAAAAAATGCAACCTCCAATTCAAAATCCATGAGCCTTGAAGGTCCATAGACTGGTGCCTCACCCTCAACCGGAAGTGTCTGACCGCGTGGCCGGCGTATCGGAGTGCCGGAAACAACAACCGAACTGGCTCTACCATGATAACCAACCGGCAAGTATTTCCTTCGTGAATTAAAGAATTTTTAATATTATTAGATTCACCTCGAATTTCTTCAGGCGTAAAAAATTAGGGATCACGTTACCAGTTTGGCATTAGAGCATTCTCCTTGCTGCGAAACATTATTCCTACATTTGTTGCGTGATGAATTGATGAATAAAAATCTGTGTAATCACCGATTTTCGCTGGCATGTGCATTTTTGCTGCTTCTTGATGCACAAAAGCTCTGAAAAAGTTGAAAACTTGAGTCAAGTATGCTGTATTAAAATTATCTGTTCGTGATTATCTTAAAATCTAGTGGAGATACAAAGATATTCGTGGAGATGGTTTTCAAGCTCGTTTCGCTCTCAAAAAAAGGTCTTCATGAAAATTTCTGGACCTTTACCTATTTATATCATAATCAATAGAAATTAAATTACTTTGATCTCAACGGCTCATCCTGAAGCGTTCTGCTGTTAACATCGAGCAGACCTTGAATCGTGCTCCGCGCCTCAATCCAGGAATGCCTTCCCAAGGCCATAAAATCGTTGAGACTTTCCTGTCGGAAGACATCCTGTTTTCCTTTCAATAATGGACCAGTGAAGAGATGAGAGATCACGAACAAGTCCAAAATATCTTCTCCAATCGCTACGCCAATGTGTTTCGCATCCTGAAATTCAAATTTTCCCGCGTATCACCCAGAGACAATTTCTAATTTAAAATTCTTAAATATAAATCTAGGGATGAGGAGTTGAAATACTCAAGAATTGAGTCTTCTCTTTATCACGCCAGGTAGAGATCTATTTCCATTCTACGATTTCCTGACTGATAAAGCCATTCACAAAAAGTGATGTCACGAAAACAAAGAAATCAATAGGGTCGTTAAGATCAATTTCTACTAAAAAAACTAATTAATATTGCCAACAGTGGATAAAGTCCCCGCCGACCTTATCGACTAATGACCGATGACCTTCAGTTGCGAGAGAAGAAAGAAGAGCAATGATTTGGTAAACAAAATGTCATAAATTACTCGGAAGGATCGATTCACATATTACTTTAATCCCACAAAAATTTATAATGAATCCCAGAAAATAAATCCAAAAAACCAGACATTTACCTTCGATTGACTGAATTAATCCCCGAATTTTTCAATTAACCTCCAAATTATCCCAGCAATTGTCTATTTACCAAGTAGAAAAAACTCTCAAATAAATCCAACAAGTAATTGAATGTTTACTCACATTCTCAGCAGTAGAAAAAACTCCATAAGGCAAATTTTCAATAGGAAATTCACAATCCCGTGAATAATCGATGAAAGACTTCATTCTCGTCGGTTCGCATGCGTTCACTGGACGATACAAAATTAATCTGAAATCATAATCAGTTCGGGAGGCTCGTCGAGGTCGACCGGCCTCGATAAATATTTATTCCACCGGTTTACCATTAATGAGAAAAACAAAAACAGGTTTTCTCAATTTTGTTTAGGAATTATTTTATCATTATTCAAATTCAATGAAAGACAAGTTTGAGTTTGTTTTTTCAGGATAACAGCAGTTTATTAGACACTCTGAATATACAGTGGGCTATACTTTTGGGTAATTAGATGGAGCGGGTGTCAATAAATATACGTTACGACACAACATAAGCATAAATGCCAAATCACATACGGGAATTATTCCCTTAAAGTGATTACGGATTTTTACAATCTATGCGACGATACTTTGGACTTTACTTTCTCTCTCTCGCGCTTTCTTCGTCGTTTCACGATTATTCGGGAACAGGTTTTTCATTAAACATTAAACATAGACTCGATTAAGGTGCGCACTTAACTAATTAATGCAACTAATTCATAATTTTAATTGTTTTTGTTCGTTCTCTTATCTTATCGAATGGAAGACGTGTGATTTTGCTGTTTACATCGTTTCGATTATTTATTATTCACTGGCTTATACCAAAAATCAATGATTTTCCATTTAAATTGCATTGTTTAATCGATAATTATACATGAGTCATTTAATTTGAATTATCTAAATTATTATTGACTCTTTTTATCTCCACTCGTGTCAATTTCTTTCACCACAATTTTATCATTTTTTTTTTTTAGAAAAATGAAAATTAATTAGTTTTTTTGAGTTTGAAAGGGGCAATGGAGAGTGCTGGGGATTTTGAAAAAAGTGCAGTGTGCAAAAGACGAGGATAAGATTATGTACAATGTGATAATAACGCTTTGGTAGTTATTTATATATTATTTTTTTGCAATTAAAAATGAGGGAGTGAGAATGAAATTGATACGAGCATT
>JABSMS010026842.1:0-10307 GCA_018902275.1 Aleiodes sp. PSUC_FEM 10030003
CTTTATTTTCATATTTAATAATTAATTTAATGTTAAAGCTTGTGGAAAATATTTTAAGAATGACTAGATATTCTTAGAGTTTGTGTACATTGAAGTTTTTTCCTCGACAAAGGTGGATTCAATACGCCACCAATTAGTGGTGATGATTTAAAATCTATAATTAATATAAATTATGGAAAATTTTCTATCTGTTCAATAAAAAAATTGAATTGTTAATATTTCATTTTTCATAATAAAAATAATTGTATTAGAATTATTTCCTGTTACTAATTGGCTCAGGCACACACGAGTAATCTACGAGATGAAGTTTTTAGGCATTTTTATGTTTTCATTTTCTTCTATTTATTTTGTTTTTCACTTGCAAATTCGTTTACTGAACACTGAATTAAATATATTATAATATTTATTAACTACGATTGTTCATTTCTATTATGTGATTTTTATTTGCCAGCTTTGCCGGGAAAACTTCGTCGCCAGTGTCGATGTATATTGAACGTATACTCACATTATTTTATTTAAATGCAAGTAACGTGTGCTGCGTTGACGTATTCGGCCGATAATTGTGGTCTATTTGGCCCATTTTCAGATGATTGATATTGATATTCTTCCATTAAATTATTAAATATATTGAAGACATGCACTGTTAAAATTTTTTAAATGATTCTGTCATGATTCGATAGAAACTGATCAAAATGTGAAATTGAGTCCTTTTTACAATTTCGTTAATGAATTTGAATAATTCAATGAAAATAGTGGATTAATATTTTTGGATGAATTTCCGGTTCGTTAGGAAATTCTATTGAAATATGTCATTGAAAAATTGCAGATTTCTATTGCAATTTAAAAGAAAAAGTTTGAATAGATCATTATTTCATTCTTCAATCCAGTATAAATCTATCTCCTCGTCCAATGAAAATTTAAATTGACGGTGGTTCGAATCCATCCGTTTAATGTTGGCGTTCTCCGAAGGAAAATTGGTAGATTTAATTGAATGTAATTATATTTGATTAAATCTACCGGAAATCTGCTGGCTCTGATCAAAATTTTGTCTCTATCTAACTAGATCTTGTGTACCATGCATAATCACATATCAAAAGATGTCAGTTAGTTTAGATAGATTTCGACAGATCTGGAAACAGATCTGGGCAGATATAATTGGATCTGTGGTAAGATATAGACAGATCTGAAAGCAAATTTTCTGAGGTTCGCTGTAGTATCTATCTGTATCTAGCCAGATCTAAGCTCAGATCTATGTAGATCTATTTGGTTATAGAAATATTCAATTTGTGAGATCTAATGAAATGGGGAAAAATTTTGATGGAATCATATCTGATTAGATCTGTTCAGATATAATTAGATCTCATTATATCAAACTTGTTCTCCCGGGTATAGCAAATTCAGATACAATTTTAGGTGGTTCCAGATCTGTTCATATCCAACTACATATAATGGTCGGTCGATCCACATCTATCGACATCTGATTAAATCCAATTACATATAGTCGGATTTAATCTCATCACTTTTACTTGGGCCAGTTAATATTGCTTCCGCAGAACCCATTAGATCTGTCAACATCGAACTGTATGTCTATATGTCTCTTAGATTTGACATTGCATCATTAGATATAATCAGATTTGTGTATATCGAACTAGATACCTATCTGAACTGACTTAATATTGCGTCACCACATCTCTTCATATCTAATCAGACATGACATGAAATCCGCCGAGGTATAATTTCAGATCTGTCTGCATCAATTGAGATACAATTAGATCGAATATTCTAAAAGGCAGAGATCTAATAAATTCTTTCATTGAATCTATAAATGCAAAAATTATTTTCAGATGGTAAATAGATGAACATTCATACAGTTGACAAATAAATAGATGTAAAATGACCCTCATGTTTTTTTTTGTAATTCACACATTAATGATCTATCAATATCATATTTTGTAAAGAAAGTTTTTTGAACAATTTTTGAAAAATTCCCAAAAAATTGTAATCAATTGGATTAGTTACCTTTCCCATTGGAGTAGATAGAAATATAATATACAAAAAGATAGAATCGAGATGCTTTGATTCAATTTCTTCTTTGGAATTTCAGTAGAAATGAGCAATTTTTCAATGAAACAATTCGATAAAATTTCCTGACGAACCCCTGAGAATTTTCTAGCAGGATTTTTCACGCTTGATTGAAATTATTTTTTCATAACATGAATTTTATGTTTAAAGTGAGAATCGATTTCTTCCTGTAAACATTTGAACATAATTTGGAAACTCTACAATTTTCCCCAAAGTATCACTAAAGAATTCATAACAGTGCCCACAGAACTCGCGATAATTTGTCCAATTACCATCTAAAGTACAAATGAGTAATAAAACTTTCAAAACTTCAATATTTACTTATTAAATAGACCTCTCCAATTAGTTGCTCCGTGTTTGACTGTATAATGCATGAAAAGTTGCAATGATTTCCAGTACAGTCTTCATCAAACGAAAAGAAAAACCATGGAATTATCTAGAGTACAGTCAATCGAGCGACATGACTCATTAAATTTCTCCAACGCAAACAAAACAAACCATAAATATCAAGCAAGTACAAATTATAAGTTTTCTCAAGATTAGTTGTTTCTCCGAGGGGCAAACAACGTAGTGAGCGTCGTCGCCCGCGACTGCCACTAAGATTTCCATGCTCTTAATTTTCTCAGTGATACTTTTTTAAGATGTAATGCAGCATTAAGTATATCCGATTCCCTGGACTCTTCCCCATCCGAGTGTACCTCGCGTCTTCTACCCATTAGTAAACGTTGGCGTAGACCACGTGAGGTTGGATCAGAGAGAGCCTCGGCAACCGGTACTTTTTCTTTACTTGATCCAGGCAGTGATACCGATCTACCAACTGAAAAACCTTTGCTCAATCTATCGAGTGTTGCTGGTAACAAATGTTTCTTAGGTATCGCTTGTTCGCGTTCTCTCAGTACAAATCTGCCCAATGTTTTCCAAAATGCCTGTGTACTGTAAACATTTTCGTCATCCCGTAATACCCGCAATTGACGATTACCACTCGTACCAACAGCGCCAGCGCCGCCCCACTCTAATTCTTCAACAAGTGCAAATTTAATTGGATCCTCCATTCTTCGTGCTTTAACTAATGCCTGTGCCAACACATCCTGTGCCGATGAACTTATCGGTACACGCAATATCGCATATGGTATTTCCGGTGACACGTTGTAAATACAAACCAAAAATGTATCAGCCTCATCCCAAATATGCATCGTCTCATCATCATCAGCACTGTCATTTAATTTCGAGTGTCCCGCTGTACTTCTTATTGATGCCAACCATGCTCTACTACTCGGATCATTACCAACACGTTTTAACAAAAATCTACCCTGACCCTTCCACAATGCTTGTGCCTGCAGTGGACGCTCAGCTGGATCAAGCACACGCTGCGTCGGTAATTCATCCCTATCTTTCTTTTCCCAACCGCGCGATACTTCCTCAACAAGTATATATTCATCAACATGCTCTGGCGATATACCAGCTTTCTGTAATGCTTGTAACATAACCTCCTGCGTTGTACTCTCCTGTGTTACTTTTAATATTGTATAAGGCTCATCAGGTAATACATCATAAACCATTAAGAAAAACATCCTACGCTTTAATGTAACACCGCCGAGACCAGGATCAACATTAATCAATTTATCCGGTGTTCTACCGGATTGTTGACGATGTTTCGATTCTTTATTGTGATCACGACAACATGTATTGTAGTCGAGACTCTCTTCCTCTAAACGTGAATAAATAAATATTGTTGATAATGCCAATGGTTTATTTTTACACGAACGTAAACGTACATGACGATAACCTGGTTTTAAACAATTTAATGGCAGTACCCTCTGTGCAATAAGATGATGTGAATTAGCTTCGATAATGCCGAATCTTAAGAACGCCAAATCCCTGAACATAATTTGAAAGCAAAATTTTTCATTCCATATTGGATTCAATGAGTTATTTTGGATTATTTTAGTTTTATGTTTAGCACAATCAATTGGTATACCAACTAATTCAATTTCAACGTATGTACTTGATAATAAATTTGTTTGTGATATATATTGTCCTGATATAACTGATAGTGTTAAATGTACTGAATGTAAACCATCGAATTCTTTGTCCCACGGATTAAATCTTCTATACATCATGTGTCCCTTATCCCACATAACCGATGGCTTTCTAACATAACCACATTGTCCATTTTGTTCATACATTGCGGCATTCAAATGTAATGCAGCGTCATCAGTTTGATAATTCAATGCAACCATTTGTATACCAAATGCCCAGAATATGACTGGATTAAAATTTGATGAATCAATCCTCATACCAGCTGGATAAGTACGGATTAATTGCGTTTCACCGTGTGCAACAACACCGAGTGGCTGTTTACGGCATATTTTTTTAGCCGCTGATTCATTCAATGATGAGCATTGAAAGCACGCTGGCATACCACGGGTTGGCCTAAATAATGCATCGATATTACTACCACCGCTAGCAACTGATGCTGATGTTGATAATGATTGTGGGGATCCAGTTGACGATGCTATACCACTAGTACCGATACCGGCAATACTGTGCCTCTGTACAGTACTAGTATGGCCTTGATGACGTGTCTTTATGACTGGTAAGTTACCGGTTGGTGTTGTGTTTAATCCACGAAATTTGATTGCCTGGAGATAAATAACGAGGTCGGATAATTCTTTGGCAATTTGACTACTCTGTTTTTGTGTTTTATCGTCAACTGCTGGATCTGATTTCAAACGATTATGCGGCATCTGGCTATTACCCAAGTATCTCTCGTAACTTGATATCGAGTTATCTGTAATTCAATGAATTCATTAAACAATGTTGAACTCAATTATTCTCATATCGTCGCTCGAGAAGCAAAGAGGGGTAAGTAAGCGAAGACATGTAAGTAACAAAAGGGCGTAATTACAACAGACGTTCTTTTTTATTCATGATTTTTCCAATTCCTCCTAATCGCCCGAGCATACGAACAGTAGAATCTTGATAAGTGTCACTCTTTGTTGAATGTTGATAGTTTCCGCTGAATTTCTTAGAACTGGTGTAAGGAGTGGGTGTTCGATTTAACTATCCTTTTTTATCGGAAGAACCGACCGCTGCTTTCCAAAGAGGCGACACTTATCGAGATTCTACTGTATAACAAAGTGTATTTTCAACCCTCTATGATTTTTCATGTGTAGAATTCATGAATGGTGGAATGCTTAGAAACGAAACGGCGTATGTGCCGAAATGTGCCATTTTGTTATGATCAATTCAATATGAAGAACGATCCATTGAAAAAATTTTCGGAATCAGAGAAGCCTATGTGCGCGAAATACGTCCTTTTCATACTAATAATGTGGATATACGCTCTTTTAATAAATAATGACACTCTCGCCCCTTTACTTCTACGATGACGACACGATTCACTAATAAAATTATTACCATCGACATTGTCATCCTCATCGTCCTCCTCCTCATCATCCTCATCTTCACTGAAGTACTCGACTACTGACGTACTACTAACTTCAGTTCTCATTTGTTTCATTGATGATGCACGATCAGACATCAACATTTTACCGCGACTACTTATGGATGGATGTACTAATGGTGCTGTTGGATCAACGACTAATTTTTTGTTTTTAATTAATATTTTGTAACGTAGTTGTGAAGGCGAAGGTAGCTGAGGCTCTTCACAAAAATCAGTATCGTAGAGAAATTTTGTTACCAATTTTTCACCAAATACGGACTGAAATAATCGTGAAATAATTTGAATTATAATACGGCTTTGAGATAAATTTTTTGCGGATCATCTTGAAATCTATGGGAGATAGAGAAATATTTCGTTATAAACTAATATTTCGTTATAAACTTTTTCCGTGCTTCAATTTTTTATCGCAAAAGTTTCGATAATAGAAAAATTCTGAGATGCTTGTAGAACCGATTTCCAAATGAAGTCGATACCTTTCGCATATTAATTTTGAGATTGATAACCTCTCTATTACCATTCGATTTGGAGATATTTCATGATTAACCCTAGATTGGTCATCCTATGAGCATCGGCGCATGCGCAAAGGCTGCAGTTTCGCGCGAATGTCTCACTACGAGCTGTTTGGCTCACTTTGGATTCAAACAAATACAACTATTATTGGCACATGCGCAGGAAATCCTCCAGGCTTGAGAAGGTACTCTTTGCGCATGCAGCAGTCACTCACTTTCATCCAGTTGTCTCACTTGGATCCAAAATGAATTCTAACTAAACTCGTTGTGTTACGTTCGGTCACTCTTCTAGGGTTAATGATTTTCGAAAGTTATATTCAAAGCTTAATATTATACCTGGAATATTTGTGCCATTCGGGCCTGCTGAGCTTGAGAACAGTGGTTCTCTATTGACAAAATCACTGGGTATGGTGAACTGACAAAAGCACTGCGATCAATCGCCTCGACAACTGATCTAAATGGAATTTTTGTTGTGAATGTGTGACCATGATAAATTAATGGTGAACCGTCATCTCCATCCCAGCAGTCTAGTTCAACGCATCTGCATCCGGTTAAAAGGACCTGAGTTGGAAAATTCATGATGAAGCTTGAGATCTTTATGCTGACATACTTAAACTTCAGTATTTGCATGAAGTTTATGATGTTTGAGGTATATCCTCCGAATACTTCTACATTCAAATGAAAATTCTTGGAATTATGGAAAAGAATATTCTCAATTTACATGATATATTCATGAAAATATTCCCTTTCCTCAGAAAGTTGTTAATATCAGAAATGACATAAATTATTTAATTTTGTTCCACATTAATTATTGAAATAGAAAGTAGTTGCAACCTATCCTTTTACCCAATTTAGTTGCCTCAGAGAATATTAGTTCTACAATTTCCCTATTGACATATTTGATGTTCCGGCATTTCAGCCCCATTACAGAAAATTCGGGCTCCTTTTTTCAGCTTCAAATAAGCGTGAAAAAAGATCGGCAGCATTCATTCATTTTTTAAAAGATTTTTTCCTAGATAGTAAATGATCCATAATGGGAGAAAATGAAAGAAAAATTCTTTTTTCATAATGATGAATATTAAATTATTTCGAACGCATCTATAACGGTAGTGACGTCATCTCACGATATTGAAGCTTCCTAACCAAATTATTTCCTCTATGAAATCGAAATATTTCACTGAAGCGCCATCTTCCGTAAACTGAACATAATTTATTTTATCAGTCAAACTTCATATTCAATACCACAGAAATTCCATAGGCGGATACGAGGTTCATTCAGTTCACGCAAAATGTCGCCACGCGTTGAGGGCATTTGAAATTCTGTCATTTTTAACCTTGAAATCTTAATTAGTTTCTCGTTTTTCTTACTTGTTCCCAACTTTTCGCATGCAAATAGTCAAAATCAATGAAAATGAATCGAAATTTTCTTTCTTTCTAAATATGCAAACCTTTAAATGGCATTAAATTCTAAAAACCCTCATTTTTTTCCATTCGAAAAAATTGCATGATGGATTCTACCCGCATGCTGAATTAAATCGTAGAATAATTTATTAGAGAATTTAATTTCTATTTAATTAAAGCATCTGCATTAAAAAGACCATCACATTCTGTGATTAATTAACTAAACTGAAAAAAATTTCAACCACTCAATAACACTTTGCGCAAAAAAAGCGTTTAATTCCTTTGTTATCCAGTTTTACGTTCTCTGGTTCATGTAGTTATCTGTCCTCGTGCATGATAATTTATGAGTTTAAAAAAGAAGAGTAAAAAAGTTGGAGGGGAAAGTAATTACCTGAGAGTAAAGCTGAACAGAGGATTCTCCTTTGAGTTGATGTCCAGTTAGATAAGTATTATGAGAGCTTGCAATGTAATACTGTGAAAGGGGCTGTTGCATTTCTACGTCTAATGGTATAGCGTATTCATTTGGGAATGCATAATTGTCTTTGTCCATCATATAACGTGCGAATCCCTCGAATGAAAGACACCATTGGACTCTTAGTGCTGGATCGGGTTCATGTCTCTAATATTGGAATTAAAATTATTTCACTATCATTGAAATTGCTTCATCAATGTCTGAAATAATTTGCACAAACTATATACCTTAACAAGAGCCTTAATCTGATCCTCAGTCAATTTTTCCTGCTGACGTGACTCAAGAAATTTTGTGAATGTTGCTAGTGTAATAACTTGTGACTTTGATGTATCGACGCCTGAGCAATTGTTTACAATACTTGCCGCTGCTATAGCGTCGAAAATTTGTTTCTTGTGAAGATTACTACTTGTTTTGTACTCATGTGAATCGATTGAATTGTTTCGAGTCAGTAAGCCTGTAAGTAGTAAATTACTGTGAAAATTTGGATTTTTTCACTCACTTCAAGCAAGAAATTTTTTAGGAATAATTGTGTATTCATTATTGTTATCCATATATTATTGCGACGTAAGTGCAATTTTTTTGCTGAGTCATAAAAAGCTCGTAGCTCATTATTCTTATGAAGAATTAATGTCGATTCAATTTCTGTCAGTTTTCAAAAAATGGGACTTACGCCCTTTTGAACCTAGGGCGCCTATATACACACAATCATATCCCTACTCCTTGCTTCCTTGCAGCAAATCAAGTTAAATTATTTTCATATCTTTGCGTGTCTATGGATTTTTTTTCATATACGATGCGAATAATCGGATCCTTATTTTTATTCAATGAAAGCGATCATTACAAATTTCCTCAGATCTTCATAAATTTGAGCTATTCTCTGAAAACACATCAAAATGATACCTGACTATGGAATGAATACGAACCAATTCGTTGTGGAGTTGCATCACTGGTTTGCCTTAGTACCGATGGCTTCATACTGAAATCACGAAGTGAGCCATCACTCTGGCTCCGGCATGTTATTGCAAGTTGACCGAAGAGATCACGTAAATCTTTACGTGCACGGAGACTGAATGACCGAAAAAGAGCAACGAATTCAACGAAATTCAACTGAGTCTCGTACATGATTGAAGTGGCCCGTGCTTTAACTTGCCATGGCGCTTCAGGAGTTCCCGGAGATATGCTGGAGCCATTTTTATCCTTATCTCTTGTTACACAGAGTAAACTGAAAACAATCAAGAACAATGCATGAAGATTTTGCGAGGATTAAGCAATTCAGGTGGAGAAGATAAATTAGATAAATCAATTTTACTTGTTCGTGATCAGATTTCATAAAATGTCTTTTAATTTAAGTAGGATAAAAAAATTCTTGTGATCAATCTTTTCATCGGAAGAAATCAGAATTATGATAGTAGTAATTCGGATTAAGAAATAAAATCCATTTACGGACGATTTTCAAAACTGTTATCGCAAATCAATATTATTCTCTTTCCAGCGAAAATTCGCGACGTCCCATCATTTATTACTTCATACAGCTGGAAAATTGCATACAACCTTTCCTCGATAAAAAATTTCAAAAGATGAATTTTGCGGAAAATTCCATAAACTTAAAAAAAGTTCTGACGAATTCTCCTAAACTCAATAATTTTTAAGACATTCACTAAAAAATCAGAACCTTATTTTTACCACTTCACTGCACAATTGATTCATCAAGTTTTTCAAACTTCGTTATCACAATAAGTGAGTGAAAAAGTTCCCTTCATTTCTGTTTACAGCGAAACTTTAACCAAGTACTTATAAACGAGGTAAAACCAAGTAAATGATCTAAGATGTTACCATTAAAAACAAAAGTTTCCATGAAACTGAGCATTTCAACTAATTTCGATAGATATTCCTACCTTTTCATGCAACTTGGATGATTCGAATACACTTGTTACCAAAGTTATAGATACTTTGGAGGGTTTGAATTGCTGGAGGGATTTGAATTTGAACATCAAATTGATTGACAATTCTAACCGATACGACAGCCCTGACAGCTTTTTGAATACCGTAGAAATACCGTATTTATACCGTGAAAATACTGTATTTATACGGTCACCCACGGTATTTTTGTTCCATTTTTATATCGTCGTCACACTGTGGTTATACCGTTTTCATACCGTCTTAATACCGTGTTCATGCGGTATTTTTCACAATTTCCGTACATTCATAACTCGGCATTTCCATGGTATCATTACGGTATATATACGGTATTACTACGGTATAACGACGGTATTACTACGGTAAAACAACAGTATTACTACGGTATAGCAAAGGTATTATTACGGTATATATACGGTATAATGATGGTATTTTCAAGGTGAATATACGGTATTACTCC
>JABSMS010026852.1:0-10307 GCA_018902275.1 Aleiodes sp. PSUC_FEM 10030003
CATTATGAGGCTGGCATGGGAAAAATTCGGAAATAAAAGTATAAAGATTTTGAGTGGCTATCTAAAAATTCTAAGTGTTTGGACAGATGGAGAATTTTTCTTTAATTTCCACGAAAAAAGTAATTGGCTAATTTTTTTATGATGCTGCTCAACATTCATTGGAACACTCCTTCCTAAAAACTGAATCAGTCCAATCGCTAATTCCTGTCAAAAGGACATTTTCTTAAGTTTATTTTGCAGCAACTTTATGGAGTTGAGCATCATAATTTTCTGTAGAATTTTCGCTTCATGTATTATCCCTTACATTCGAAATCCAATAGAAGATTCATCGGCTGTCTCACAAATTTCCTCAATTTAATGGCTTCAAATTACGATTAATATCATTACTAATTGGACGAAATTTCAACTGATGATTCTACGGAATTACGGTCTGCGTGACGTTAACGATTTCGATCGGTATTGTTGAACGGATGTTTAACGACGCGTGTCAATTCTTACGCCTGGCAAACGGCAATGTCCATTGAATTTCAATGAAAATCTCTTCTCTCACTTCCTGTGTAGAATAGACACTCTTTTCAACGAAACAATTGGAGATGGATGTGAAATTTAATTAACGCGCGTAATGAAAGGCATTAATGCGAGAGTGGTCTTGTCTATTTTAGTGGGCAGTATTGCATTATGCCGTGATTATTGTTCATTAAAAATTTTCTGATGAAGTATTGATTTATTGGACTTTAAATTAACTCGGGGATTCGACAGAATGACAATGTAACAAGGTTATTTTTTAAATAACTCGGAAACTACGAGCTTTAGGAGAGTTTGGCAAGAGACGATTTTTGTAGAGTGCAAAATTTTCTATCAATGGGGTCTCTTGGTAATTTTCGATAAATCGAATATTATTCGATTTTCCAAGTTCAAATCAACCTCGAGAACGATATTATTCTCATCTTTCTTTGAATATTATTGTTTCGAAATTATTTTGGAAGCCATTGGGCTTTTGAAAATTTGTGAAAGGATTTTTTTCGTAGCCCTTGAATTCTCGACAAAAAGGTCTCTTCAAGATCTTCGCTAAACCTAGCAGAGCAATGTAGATCGAATTTCCCATCCATTTTATTCCATCATTTCCTTGAATTCGGTTCGCGACACGTGTTTGAATTATAAACGATGTTAGAATCATTCACATTTCTTCTCGACGTGTAATAAATCCACCGTCTCCCAAGTGCATCGCTGATGGAAAATGTAGTTCGGGGATTGCCAAGGGACTACGAAAATATGCATGGAGTTCTGAAAACAGTGATTCACACGTCCGAAATATTTTCACAGGAATTGATTCACTCGCACGTTAACTATTCATAGAATGAGAACTTTCATGGATCAATATCAATTGCACAAGTCGAAGATCCAGAGCAAAGGGCCTGAATCAAAAGGAAATGGGACTTGTTTCCAGCCGATTGGTATTCTCATTTCGTTTGGTCTTGATTGAAGACTATTTGAGGACTTGAGTCAAGAAGAGTGTCAAATTGGGAAAAGTATTTAGTTAAAGTCAAGAAATGGTTTGGGTCAAGCCAATTTTGCGGTTTGAATCAAGCTGACTTCGGGACTGAGTGAAGTCATTTGTCGGACTTGAATGGAGCCAATTTTATGACTTGAATCGAGCAGAATTTATGACTTGATTCCAACCATTTCTCCGACTTGAATCGGGCTAACTTTGCGGCTAAATCGAGTCGATTTTACGATTGGAATCAAGGAAATTTTATGCCTTGAATTAAGCCGATTTTATGACTTGAATTGAGTCCATTTTTCGATTGGAATCAAGGCAATTTTACGACTTGAATTAATCCGATTTTGAGACTTGAGTCAAGTCACTTTTGCGACTTTCATGAGCCTCATTTTGCGACTTCAACCAACCATTTTTTTACTTGAATCAGGCCAACTTGGCGGCTTCAATGAAACCGATTTTGTGACTTGAATCGTATGGATTCTGCCACTTGAATCGAGTCGATTTCACGACTCGAATTAAGCCGATTTTGTGACTTGAGCCAAGTCATTTTTGCGACTTTTATAAACCTGATTTTGCGATTCGAATCCCACCATTTTTTCCACTGGAATCAAACCTACTTTGCGGCTTGAATGAATTCGATCTTGTGATTTGAATCGAATCGATTCCGCGATGGGAATTAAGATGATTTTACGACTTGAATTAAGCCAATTTCGCGACTTGAATCCAATCATTTCTTTGATTCGAATCAAACCAACTTTGCGGCTTGAATCAAACCGATTTCGCAACTTGAATCGAGAAGACTTTCCGACTTGACTCAAGACGATTCGGCAGCGAAGATAAAGACTTTTTTTCGCTGGCCGAATTATTTGAAAGACTTTATTTACGAATAATCCTTTAATTGAATCCGTCAAAATTTCACTCGAAACTCAAAAAAAAGTTCGAATCAAAATTAAAAAGCAAGTTTGCAGCTTGGCAGGATTTTTGAAACATGATTGAAGACAACTATTGAGTCTTCAAACAAGTCGATTTTCCGTCTTGAATCAAACTGAATGAAAACTTCTTTTCTCCGGGTGTATTCATACCAGTATCGGTATATTCATCTCTTGCGGTTTCCACCTTACAAAGGCACAAACTCAATTTTCCACCCAAGATGAGTATGCAATTAACATTGTACCGCTAATCACACTCGAATGAACATAACTGTATCTAACACGCTTCAGGATAGTCGAGAAATTTCAATGCAGCTAACTTATACAATGTAGAATTTCACAACACAGTAGATCGCTCCGACGCACACAATTGCATCTGACGTATTATTCACAAGAGTTTAGTTGAAGTTCAGTTACGTAACGCATTACCCTTCTTCACTGTAGATTCAACTGAAACCATGTGTTTGTATGGTTGATAGTACTGGAGTTATCTACCGGTAGTGTGACGTGAATAATCGTCTCTTCCCCCTTTATACAACGATGAATTAGATGAATCAATTACGAGGAATGAAAGGGGGTCAAGTTGTCTAGTAGAATTGTGTTGAATTTGTCTCGAGATGTCTCGAGTTTGACGTTGAATTTTGGTGATAGCAATAGCTGATGTTGATTATCCGTATTTATCGTAATCAATGTTTGCAATCGATTTATTGAAAAAAATGAATCGAAATCAAACATCGATTTTCTATAATTGATTAATGAGCAGAAATGAAAAATTTCACGAGAACTTTTGTTCTATTTTCATTCATTAATGTTAATGTTGGCATGTAATATCCATTAATATCTGCCGATATTATCATATCGTCGCCCTAGAATGAAAAGGGCGTAAGTGCCATTTTTTCTTGCTGAATAATAAAAGGGCGGAAGTTAGTATTCGTATGAAAAAATGACTGTAGATTCAATTTTTGTAGATTTTTAAAAAAATGGCACTTACGCCCTTTTGATTCTAGGACGACGATATTGTTCGTCCAATATTACATGCCAATGATGGCTCAATATCACTTGGCAGTGTTGGCACCCAATACAGTAGTGAAATCTCGATAAGTGTCGCTTTTTCGTAGGATGTTTGTATTTTTTGCTCAATTTCTTAGAACCTACCTGACTTCCACTCCAGTGCGATATACTTCGGATGCAAGTAAGTGTCAGCGGAGTGGGAGGGGGGCACATCAGTTCACACACTAATACAGAATGGTGAAGAGGAAGGCGACGGCTTTTTTTCTCGAAAATAACGTAAGAGGTGGGGGTTTCATTTGAATGTCGTTCCCTCGGAAATACAGACTCTTGCTGACCAAAGAGGCGACACTTATCGAGATTCGACTGCACCCACAATTCATAGTGAAGAGGGAGGCATTCAGTGGTTAGGCGATGGGTCATTATTCTTGGAAGTCTCGTAAGAGGTGGAGGTTTCATTTAAATGTCGTTTCTTTAGAAAGACTGACTACTGCTAGTCAAAGAAGCGACACTTATCGAGATTCTATTAAAACCACAATGCTTTCAGTTCCGAAATTTTTCAATTTAAAAAAACTTTGCGCACATCGACGAAAGAATTCAACCTAGATGAATCATGATGATGATATCAAGTCTACAATAACAGTGCCTGTGGCGTGATTGATGATAAATTTAGCTCGTAATGTTCATAATCATTACGAAATCAGATAATTGCCAATGATATTTTCTCTAACTACATGATTTCATCAAATTCTATAACTATTGAGGTAAACAAAGTAAATCATTCGCTAGCATAAGGAGTTAACTGCATTCGTAACTGTTGCTCTCTCTCTCTCTCTCTCTCTTTCAAAAAAATTCTCTCTCGTCAATAAAATAATTACTCAATAATCAGATTCCTGAAAAAATCGATGTCAATAAGAAAATACTCACCCAAGTAGCGCTGATTCCTCGGCAGTAGTAGCTGCGGTCGGCATCTTGGTTCTTTCCCTAAAACAAAATGGCGGCAAAATAATAAACACGATCGGCATCAGTCTCCGTTATTCCTTCCATCGATGCGGCATCGTGGCTTATAGTTAATTAAAATATTAAATCGAGCAATTCTATGTACATGAACTAACAACAACAGAAGCAATCAAGCCAAACAAAACAAGATGCAACACCCAGAGAAAAGAAGTATTGATTCAACCCGAACATTTGAGACTTGATTCAAGAATATTGCGGACTCGACCCAGGAATTCTGGGTCAAGACTGAAAAGTCTTGATTCAACCTAAAAAGCTTGATTCAAGACAGGAGAACGGCTTGATTCAAAAACGGGAAAAGCTTGAATGAAGTTTCAAAGGCATTAATCAAGCCTCACAAACATGAATCAAGCCCTTTCTAACTATTTGATTGGAGCCAGGAAGTGGCTTGATTCAAATTTAGAAAAGACTTAAATGAAGTCTCCAAGGTTCGAATCAAGTCAGATGAGGCTTGATTCACGCCAGGAAGCGGCTTGATTCAAGTCAGGAGATAGGCTTGATCCAAAACACGATTTGAAGCTTCAAAGGCTTCAATCATGCCTTCAAAATTTGAATCAAGCCCTTTCCTCGACTTGAATCAAGACCCCAACAAGGCTTGATTGGAACAATGAAACGGCTTGATCCAAACCAGAAAAAAGGCTTGATTCAAACAAGAAAAATGTTTCGAATCAATCCAATTTCACAGGTTTATGGGATTAAACAGGCTTGATCCAAGTTGGCTATTGGTCCTGAATCAATCCAATGCGGAGGTTTTACGAATCGAATCATTATTTTTCTCTGAGTGAGGTAACATACAAATGTGTTTATGAATTGTGCGAATAAGCAGATTGATTAGCTTTCAAGCACATGGCTTACCTGGTGACCGCCTTTCTTTTTCCATCCTCTGTTATTATATATGAAAAGCTACGAATCGATAAGCCCGCAGCGCCAGCTTCCGGTCTCTACAATTCCAAACTGACCCGTCTTATCTACGATCGTTAGCCCCAAAACACCCGCGGTCGATTCCAGACACACACACACACACACACATGTGGAAGAATCGATTGCTCGATTGTCACGCGATTTTCAAATTAGCAAATGAAAGAAAATTATTGCGTTCCATTAACCCCAAACGATAAAAGTATTCTCAATCACCGAATTTTTTGGATTACGATGATTTTAATTGTGAAAATTCGATTTTGCAACGTGAATTTTTTTGGGACTAACCTTGTCACAATGGAGATCGTCTCTCTTCTGTCTTCGATAAGTGGATCCTTCTTTCTCAATTCTACTTTCGGTGATGAAAAACTAAATGCTTTTTTAACACTCTCAAGTACACTCTGTGACGTTGTTTGCGTCTGCTCGACGATTGTTGTACTCTTGTAAACATCTTCACCAAGATCCCCCAATGATCTGTAGGAAGCACCTATACCTGCCGGCATTGCGGCAATTTTTTTAAAAATTAATTCGATGATTATTCAGAATTTTTATTCCTTGATTAACTTCTGTGACGGAAACTCGAGCGCCCAGGTTGGGCGCTAGCCTCTCGAATTCTCTTCGTTTTCTCTTCAATTTTCTCTTCGTGCGTTGAAAATTGTTTCCTTTTTTTTCTTCCAGTTGACGCAAACTGACTCCGGAGATATTGGTTTTCGATGCGGAATGGTTTTGTGTTTGTGTTGTGCGCGCACAATGTTGGTGCGGGCGTGAAGCCGAATACGTCAAGCCATAACGAATAGTTTTGTGTTGTGGGAGAACATAAAAGAAAATGTAAAACGTAATAAAAAAATAATAAATTGATAATGTTAACGGTACGGAGTGAGATTCGTAAGATTATTTTGGCAGGATTAAATGTTTATTTTCTTCCTTTTCCCGTTTTTCTTTCATTCGACCTCCCGTTAAATCCCCTGGGAGAGACGCCAAAAAGGTCAGGAGTCTCGGTACCTGTGGTAATATATTACAACAGTTCCTTTTTGTATTCAAATTTCGATCAGATACAACGTCTTGAACTGATTGAATTGCTCTCGAATCTCACTCTCGCACCTTCTGATACATTTTTCATTGAATACATGCTTACTTATGTTTACGTACATTATCAACTAGATAATTGAACTTGTTCAATTAATCATGCACACTTAATCATGCCAAAAATTCCAAGCCATGCACGAGGAAATTGTGCAGATGCGATTTTTAATGTAATTTAATTTTTCTCTCGGAAAAATGAATTTGAACGGATTATCGTTGATTTTTTTACGTAATTTTTATTGAGTCATTGATACGCTTATCAACTCGAGACTTTTCGCTCGTCGTTAGGTGTATTCTCATTCGATCGCATTCTTTCCTGTTATTAAATACTTATCAAGTAGTAAAGTGAAAAAACGTGATTATGACATCTTCAGATCGCTTCAATTTCATCATCCGTTTTTTGCGAATATCTCAGGAACTAATGGAGATACGCCTTTTTTGCCCTGAGCATTTTTTGTAGAGAATTTCAAGGGCTACAATAAAGGTTCCGGGCAAAAAGGTCGTATCTCCCTCAATTTCTGAGATATTCGCGAAAAACTAATGATGGAATGAAATCAATTTGAAAATTTTAGTCGTTTTCATTCCATCATTCTTTTTTTTGCGAATATCTCAAGAAGTAATAGAGATACGCATTTTTGCCCTGAACATTTTTTGTACAGAATTTCAAGGGCTATAATAAAGGTTCCAGACGAGAAGGTCGTATCTCCATCAATATCCGAGATATTCGCAAAAAACTGATGGTGAAATAAAATCGAAGTAAAAATTTCAGTCGTAAAGGAATGAATTGATTTTTTTCTTCAATTATTCTTTGCGTATCTCAGAAACTAAGGGAGACAAAAAAAAATTGTTGCAAGCATTTCGTAGAGAAAAATCAGAGCCACAGAAAAGGTTCTTACAAAAATATCCCTAGCTGCCTTAGTTTCCGAGATATTTCCCAAAAACTATCGCAATCAAAATTCGTCAATTCTACATTTCCCCAAATTTTCCGGAATATCTCTGAATCTAATCAACTTACAAAATTTTCGTAATTACCATTCTGTAGCTGAGCTTCTCCCTCACAAAAGCCTCCCCACATGAATTTTTTAATTTCTCCTAGATTCCGAGATATTCCCTAACAATCGCCCCGATTAATTCCACTTCCTAAATTATTCCTACGTTTCATAAAACCTAATGTTCCATGAATCGATATGACACGATCGATAATGAGGTTCCGATCTAAAAAAAACTTTTCCACGAAGGGAAAACAATGAATGAAACGATTGAATCGATCATTAAAAAAAAGTTATTTCGATTAAAAAAAACGTAAATAACATTGACATAAAATTAAATGTTCGTAAATTTGTTGGTGGCCCTGGCGACAAGCAGGCGGACATGGTAGCCACTTACTCCTTGCTAGTTAGGATTAAAAAAACCCCCTAACGACAAACTGGTAACACTATCGATTTCTCCGGACGCGGGAAATCGTGGACTTCCTCCTTCGCTCGCAATCTTTATCGCATCAAAGCATTATCCTCCAATTTCCAAACGAGAGTTAGTTACAAGCAAAACATTTTTTTCTACCCGAGTAAAAAATTATGTAAAAGAAAGAAAAAAAGGAATCTATGACGACAACGCGCAAAAGTACAGGGTAGGGTTAGTGTATTGATTTTCACCCGTAAAACCCTCCAATGGAATCGAGGTTAACCCTAGAGGTCCCTGAGTGTGTTAGAACGATCGAAACTTCAATTTTTTTTGTTCGGTTTTTTTTTTTCCTTATTAATTTATCATCTAATGCTTTGTAATTATTAATAACATTGAAGCGATCACACGCGTTGCAGTTATATATATGTAAAGTTAGCGCTGAATTATAGTATTAACATTATGCACACACACAGATACACACAGAACGCTCGTTTTATTAAACTAGATAATAATGACAGCTGTGGTAACTGTCACAGGACTTAATTTAGGTCTTGAAAATAATATATTTTCAATTTTAATTAGTCACTATTTATTGATTAAATCTTACCTGGTTGATTTAGTAAATTTTGCTGATGAAGAATTTGTGGATCGTCGAGGACCCGCAGAGCCGAAGAACAGTTGCAGTTTAATGAAATTAATATATATTTAAATTGATATTTTATTTTAAAAAGTCAACGCCAGAAAAAAACACCAGTTACTTTTTTTTTCTCTGATTCCTTTATTTCGATATTTATCCTTTGTTTCAATGAGAATTTCTTTGTTTCAATGGTAGCATCAAATAAACAAATCACTTGAATTTTAAATACAATCAAAACAATTCCTTTCTCTTTATTAATCAAGAGATTTTATTTAAATATTTGAAAATTTCGTGAACACGCGTTTTATTCGTGTTAAACACAGAAAAAATATTAGGATTTTTCTTTTCTTTCAACGAGAGAAACACTCGATGAATAACTGTGTTCTCGGATGACTCGGTCTTGTCGAAGGCACCGAGGATTACTATTGGATGTGCGATGCCTTCACTGGCCGGTCAATGGAACTGCGCACACTGCCTTGCGCATTAGAATGCTTACTGGTTTCTACCGGATAGACTTGATGTCGACATCTGTGCAAACTTGCATAGAAATGTAGGCTATTAGGGATTTCCAGTGAAGCGGGATCCCTTCGTGAGCGACAAAGGATTCTGTTCGACGAGAGTCGGTAACAAAGGTACCTACGTTACCACCAGATGGCAATACATGTCGCTACATTACCATCAGTCGGCAATTGAATATCAACGATCGGTAATTGACTAACGGTCAGTAATTTATCGGCTACTATTATTGGTCGGTAAAACAGTTTTCTGTGAAAATAAAGTGGTTAATAAATTTTTCAACTGCTGACTCCATAATACTTCAATTTGTCTTCCTGCTGTTACTTTTTTTTCGTCGACGAGAGAAAATATGGGAGAATACCATCTATAAATAACATATTAAGTCCTTGTTTAAAAAAAAAGTATACCTTATATTTTACGTCATTTCAGCTACCAGGATTACCTCGGAAAATTCGAGGAGAGTGAGAGAGAGCAGTAGGATTATTTATGACCGGTTAAAAGGATTTTAATACACGTCTAGCATCGCCAAGAACGATAATTCAAAGGGACAGAGGCAATATTTCGTACGCCCTGCACTAAACATTAGCGTCATTTTCTTACTTCGCTTGGCAAAAATCTCTTCTCAACCTCAAAATTTATACGAAGTTTTTTAAACTTTTTCATGTTTGTGGAGAGGAAAAAAATTTATTTGAGTGTATTGAGAGAGCTCATCATCGATTCCACGAAAATGTTAAATAAAATTGAAAGTTTAAGTGAGAAAAAAGTCATAAAAATAGTGAAAGAATGTTATTGGATGTTGAGTGCATTTTGGAATACTCTAGCCCAACGTTCCATTCGGCATCCCTTTAATCCGGCCTGACCCTTCTTCTTAAATCACAGAAACGTGCCATTTGTTTTACTGAGTACTGAGTGGGTGGGGGACTCTCGGGGATTTTATCGCCAGATGTTTTTGATTTGCTAGCCTCTTCTGTATGTACCAGTTGGATAAAGTAGGAATAACATAGCAGTGTTCTGCCAGTTTAATATCATTTTTTTCTGCTTAATTTTTATTTATAATGTTATTCATTTTCACAATTAAAAATATTTTCGGTTTACCACGTATAAAAATTTTCATGACAATGGTTATGACAATGTCATAACAATTGTTATGGCATTGTAATAACAATTGTCACGGCAATTGTCATGACATTGTCATAACATTGTCATGACATTGTCATTAAAAATTTGCCGCTGGCCATGGCAAAATCTACCCTGATCAACTTTGCCATGGCAGAATGTGCCATGACAGATTTACAGC
>JABSMS010026863.1:0-10307 GCA_018902275.1 Aleiodes sp. PSUC_FEM 10030003
GTGTGTGTGTGTGTGTGTGTGTGTGTGTGTGTGTGTGTGTGTGTGTGTGTGTGTGTGTGTGTGTGTGTATCACATAACCTTACATGTCATAACAAATAGATTTATCATTTTTTCCATATTTTCTCTCAAATTCTATAACATGTCATATAATCAATGAATTAGAGATCGATCTACAATCTCCATGACTTCAAAATTAAATTAAAGAGCCTGCATTGACCGAGAATGGCCATAATCTATTAATAAAATAGTTTAATTTGTACGGAAAATTCATAACAAAATTCTAAAATTGCTTTTTTGGACATTGAGGTATTTTTTTCAGAAATAATGGCTAAACAATTGATTTTTTACCCTCAAAAGCCTTTTTTCGAAAATCTTCATAAATATTTCCATATTCAGAATTTTAGGAGAAAGGGATAAATTGAAAAAAATGAAGTTCCCGAAGATTTGAACAATCTTCATTATTCAATCATGAAAAGAGAATATTGCAAAAAAAAAATAATACATTACAAAATGTAATTTGAGTAATGCTGACAATGAATTTTACATGAATTTTCTGAAGTGATTTTTTTAAATGTTATTTAACGTCGCTATATTCATGCTCCATGATGTGCTAATCAGCGACAGGGGTTCATGGTGTGTCTGTGGCCAAAGCACATGTAATTAATTACGGTAGTGGTTGTATCAACCTGCAGAGACCAGTTTTTGAACTCGGAACCTTTGAGTTACATATCCGTCGCTCTACAGATTGAGCCACAGCAGACTCCTCTGACATGATTTGATTAACAATCTCGACTATTGAAAATCCCAAAATGTACAGTGTGGTCAGTACGAAACTATTGCTGTTACTTGAATTACTTCAATTTTTATTACTTTGGATTTCCAGTTTTAGTGCGAATATCTCAGCTTCTACTCACTTCAGGGCTTCGCAGTTGCTTGCAAATCCATACTGAGTGAATTTTCTATCGATTGTCTCCAAATTGAAACGATTTTTATCAAAAATTAAGTTTGATAGATTCCAAAAACGTTTTTTCTTACAAAATCGTCTACATATTCTTCAATTTCGATGCAAAATGAATTCAATTTATGTGAAATCGATAGCACATGGACTCAGCTTTCATTTGCACTCAACCGCAACACGTTACGACCATTAGAACCGGAGATAGTTGCAAAAAACCGAAAAAACCGGATACTGACTTTTGGGATTTTGACCAAAAAGAATTTAAAAAATTGGAAAATATCGGAAACCGACTACGCTCATATGTATTTCACCACAGATTTTCCTGTCTTTTCACTAGCGCCATTGTGAAGAGTCCATTCCAAAAAGTTTCATTAACATATCAATTTTTTCCTATTAAAACGTAAACGAATTCATATCTCCAGTGCGTGGGCATTTCCCTCTATTAATCTGCATGAAACGTGATATAACTTGATTTAAGTATCAATTTTTCATTCACCAGGCGTCTCACGACCGACCATGGGTTTATTTTAATTCAATGTCGAGATTCGGAATCGTCAACCGAAAGCAATGGGGGTGCGGTCTGAGTTCGGCTTAAGAGCTAAACTAGCTCAACTACAATACTATTTGTCTCCTTACTAAATATTAAGTACTACGCTAGATAATATGGCGATTAAATTTTTCTTTTTGTTTCTCTTTTCTTTTTTGAATACCCAGAGAAGAAGGGAAAACTTTTTTTTTCTTCATCAATTAAGCACAATAACACTCATCGCTAAGTACCCTAAAATCATACATTATGACATACAAATAAATAACTGTCTTGGAAGCCCTATTTAACGCTTATAAAACTACAAAATAACTCAAATATACGATATTGTCCGAAATATACGATCGATTTTACTCAGGTAAATATTTCAATTGTGACAGGGAGAACATAACCTTGGTTGCACATGAACATAGAGTTATCCGCGAGAGGGTTACATCTGTACGAGGTTTGAAAATATCGTCTGTTTACGAGAAAACTGAAGAAACTGTATGAGTAATTACAATTCGTCCACAAACTTTTTTTCCGAATATTATGAGAATAAGGTCTGTGAGGAGTGTTGAACTCGGTAGAGCAGTTACCACAATGCGACCTGTTCCCAAAATCAAAATACAAAACTCCAAAACTTAATTTTGAAAGAACTTTTTTTTTCAAACCGAACTATCTCGAAAACTATTAGAGATAGGAAACTTTCGTTGGAACCTGTTTCATAGCACTCCGTCTCCTCTATAAGAAAGGCCCCAACAAAAAATTCTATCTCCCTTCAATTCCGAGATATTCAATAAAAACGAATTTCCCAGTAAAATTGATCCATCTCCCCCAACGATTTTACTCCCGAATTCTTGAAGTATAATCTTTCATACACGCTGCACTGTCAACTTTTACAAATTACACTGCAATATCAGATTCCCCGAAGGCTATAAAGCAACGAAACGCTAAGATTGATCGTTGATATCTCTCTGGTGTATCGTTTTAGACAGTTGATAGACGGTTCTTATGCAAAACTTACCACCAATACTAGCATTGTATGCAACACCAACACCACAGTACTGATTAAATGCAACAGCAGCAACTTCACCAGCACATCTAGTACCGTGTTTATTATCACCATTATCACGTGGCATTGGATCATCGTCATTGTCATTAATATCAGTACTAGCCTCGTGATCGTAATTTAGTGCTAAATCAGGATGATTTGTTTGTATACCATCATCTAATATTGATACAACAACACCTTTTCCAGTGTATCCCTTTTGCCATGCTGGACCAAGATTCATATCGAAGCCATCCTTGGCACCGCCGTTCTGTAATTAAATTTAATATAGAAAGATTGAATCTTCATTAATGGAGAATGGGGAGAGGTCAATTAACTACGGGAGATTAATTCGTGAATATCTCGGAAAGTATTGGGCTTAGAGAAAAATGTCAAGGAAGCTTTTTTCGAGAAAATTTCACGGGCTACAAAAAAGTTTTTGAGATTTTTAGCTGAACTCAATAGTTTCTGAGTTATCTGCGGAATAATATAAATATAACAGGAAGAAAGAACTATAATAAGTAAGACCTCAGCAAATGAGCTCATGTCCTTAATAATACCTTGAGAAACCTTTTTTGAGAAGAGTTTTTCGAGCTATAAAAAAGCTCTTGACATTTTCCGTTAAGCCTCGTCGTTTTGGAGACATTTGCGGAGAAAGATAATACGGTTTTTCGATCATTTACTGTTTTTTATTTCTCTTATCTTGCAAATATCTCCATCACTCGAAAAATCATCCCCCTCAAAATTTTTCCTTTCATTTTGTCACTTGAAACAAAAAAAAAAAAAAAAAAAAAAAAATTGTCCCGCTAACAATTCGCGTCTCGATACCTCGCGTACATTAACGCCCCAGTGAATGATCGTGAGAAAAAATAATGACTAAAGATTGAAAAACTTTAATTATTCAATAATGACAGAATATTCAAATCTACCGTAAAATAATTGAATCCGAAGTTCATTAATGCACGAGATGTTTCATAATAAAAAGAAAAAAAATTAATTGAAACTCTTGCGAAGCGACAAAGTACTTTAATTATTACAATGAAACAAGGATGAGAAAAAGACGAAGGATAATAAGAATGAAACGAAGAAAAAAATCTCAAATGAGAAAACTTACCAGATACCATTGTTCCTTGAAAAGTGGATCCGGGAATAAATTTTCAAGTGGTGCACCACGATTTCGTTGACGATGAAACGTCTGTCTTTGTCGTGATGGTGAAAAGTCCTCGAAGAAAGTCGGATAATCACCAAAGCCGTACGTTTCACCGATGTCATAATCTCGTTTCTTTCTTATTTTTTCATGCTGCTGTTGAAACCAGTGTACCTTTAACATAACAATAGAATATTAATTGTACATTTTTATCAATTTTGTCCCTCCATTCAATCAGAATCGTTTGTTCTCCTTTGATTCGACGATTTTCCCCAAATTATTCTGGAGATTATTTGCTTCTTCAAACACAATTGATAGATTGAGGTACTATCCCATAGTACAATCGATAAAACAGAGAAAATGAAAATTTTCAGGTTAGTTCGATGGAAGAAAATACAAATAAAAATTAAAAAATTATCTGGGTTATTTCAAAAAATCATTGCCATGAAAATTTCTCATAGAGTTTCCGCAACAACGTATTAAGTTAAAAAATTCAATGAAATATCTCTTAGCATAATTATTAATCAGAAAAATGACGGGTTTCCTGATTAATGTGAATGAATTAGTTAACCTAACTCTTACAAGTGGACGATTTCACAATATTTTTATATAAATAGTATTCATTTTTCATTTTATGTGTCAATTTAAAATAAATTATTATAAGTTTAATTTATTGGTATGAATTTCTTAATTTTACTTCATCAAATTTAAAGTTATTGTTAAAGAAATTATCATCATCAGAATAATTTTCGAGGCTATTTTTCAATACTTCCTATGAAAACAATATTGAAGCAGCGAAAAACAATTGATTTCGAAAAGTAATTTGAAATAAATTAGTTGGGAATTTTTGGGCGAATTCAAGGGGCATTGGATAGGGATTTTCTGTCAAATTGAAGAAAAACAAGTTCCCTCACGGGAAGCTAAAGAATATGAAGAATTAATTTCGTCAGAAAACTCGTCAGCTTTTCAACGGAATCATTAACGATTACCTAGAACATTCAAATATCACATTTCACCCCATCTTTCTCTACGATATAGTTCAACTATTAATACCGTACAAAGTGCCCTGTAAAAATTGATTAAAGAGTGAAAACTTCGAGAGTGAAGCCTTACAAAACATCGTAAAATTAGAAAACTTTGAATTTTAATTTTCTAACTTTTTTAATTTAATCATAATTGAAATTTTCCCCATCATAATTTCCTCCGACATTTACAATCATTCCTCGTAAATTGACAAATAAAACATGACGAGTAGAAATGAGCATAATTAATCAGCCTCAATTACATTAACGTGGGATTCAGGTATTTTGGTAGCTACAATTGAGGTGGGATTGTCGCATTTTCCGAATGAATGAAAAAATGTAAATTCATACTGAATAATAAATATTCAATTATTACAATTCGTATGCATGACCCGGAATAACGAAAAATTAAATTTCAAAATAATTATAAATATTATTTTACCGGATATCGAATTGAGCCGTTTACGAAGGAGAGAGCGAGAAGTCGTGAATCAAGCGACTTGATTCAAAACCAGCAGTTTACTTCGATCAAGCCTCTCTAATCAAGCCCTTTCCCGAACTTGAATCAAGCCGTTTTCAGAATTGAATCAAGCTCTTTTTCCGACTTAAATCAACCTTTTCATCCTGAATCAAGCTCCTTCTCAACTTGAATCAAGCCAAATCCAAGTTTAATCAAGCTGTTTTTCTAACTTCAATCAAGTCGTTTTTCCAACTTCAATCAATCCGTTTTTTCGACAAATCAAGTTTTTTTTTATTCGAATCAAGCCCACAATGGCTTGGATCAAGCCGTTTTTACGACTTGAATCAATCCGTTTTTATGATTAGAATCAATCCGTTTTTACGACTTGAATCAATCCGTTTTTACAACTTGAATCAAGCTCTTTTTCCCATTTGAATCAAGCCTCTCACTCGCTTGGATCAAGCATGTTTATTGGCGTCACTTTTCATTGGTTTGACTCAAAATTCTTGAACCATGTCCTAATAGAACTCAATCAAGCCTCAAATGAAAGGTTTGAATCAAGAATACAAATGGTATTGCAAGAATCGTTAATTCGTCTCGAATCGAGACTTTTTTTCCTCGGTTTCGGGATAAACGTTTTTAACTAAAATAAATTATCATTCAATCTCAGTTAACTACGGTTTGCCTACATTGTTCGGTCTCCCTTGGTCTAACGGTTTTCCAATTTACGTGGAACTCGTATTTATCTACTTCACATACTACCCACACATATACTCTTCCCTGTTAGTTGAATGAAATGAGGGAAAGAGAGAGAAATAGAGAAGATGAACCGACGAAAATCCACCGATTAAACTAAATAATAACTGCGCGAGCATCCATAATCCTTCTGTGCATCGTTGCACACAATAATGACTTTTATACAAAACTATGCGGTCGTAACAAGATTTTAATCATGGTGCAAGATAATGAAAAAAAAATCAATAATAAAAAGCGAAGGAAAAAAGAATCCTTCAATACATTTGATAATGAAGGCAGAGCTCTGAATAATGAATTCACTAATTGATTCGTGATTGTGAAACATAAATATCTCCAATTAAGATTTAATCGATAATATTACGTGTAAACCATAATTAATGTATTTTAATGTTAAATTGTTTGCCAAACTAATACATTGTTACGTATTAGATTGGTGAATTGTTTAATTAAAATCTAATGAATATTAATGAAGGATTAAATTCGTAACATCCAAAAGAATCTTATGAAAATTAAAATTCGAGTAGATTTTTTTCATTGGCTAATGAACTTTCGATAATTAACTCGAAAGTTCATTAATGATGGGAATATTTTTGTGATTAGTAATTGCTAATTTGATGGTCTATTTTAATTCACGATTTTCCATCGAATTTCGAGTTTTGCGAGAGTTGATGGATGATTGTGGATACATCTCGGAAACTATTAGGTTTACGAGGATTTGGCAAGAGAACTTTTTTGAAGCTCGTGAAATTCCCTGCAAAAATGATCTCTTGACATTTTTCGATAAATCCACTCGTTTCGGAGATATTCAGCTTTGTAATAAAAGCTTTTATTGTGAGCTTTCGCCTGCCTTGAATATTTCCACTTTTCAGGAAATATCTCCGATTCTAAGGGTCGTAGCTCATTTTAGTTCACTGGAAATGGAAGCTGAGATCATTTCCCATCGATTTCACTATAATCGAATCGATAGTTGACGGAAATTGGAAGAGTTATGGACAAATTTATGAAAATCATATTTTGCTATATAAATCGGTCAATTTCAGATGAAAATTCATTCAATTTATGCGAAATCGATGGGAAATCGTCTCACTTTTCATTTGCGACCAATTCCAAGAAGATGCGACAGTTAAAACCAGAGATATTCACGAAAAACTGAAAAAATTGCAAAGTTTATTTGAATTCATATATTATATGAATATCTCATAAACTATTACGTTTACGAAAATTTACCAAGAGACATTTTTTGTACCCCCCAAATTTTTCTATATTGAATAATAATCACATCATCGTTCTAGAGTGAAAAGGTCGTAACTATTCGCTACGTATTAAAAATTTTCGACAAACTCGTTCGTTAATTGTTACATCCGAAATCAAAGTCTTTCCCCCAACAATTATTGTTTCACCCAACCGCGACGCGTAAAGAAAAAGCTCATCACGATCATCACACCGACTCCTTTATTATCTTAATTAAATCACTCAAATCCCCTCAAGCTTAATATTTCATCTCCGTAAGAAACCATAGCGCTGTTAAAATTTCAAATCTATTTTTACAAAGTAATAGACTGGATACAAGCTTCCGTGTTTGATGGTAGCATCAGCGTCGGAATAGTCCGGCCGTACATAGGGAAAAGCTCAATCTATCCCTATTCCAGTGAACGCACAAAGTTTGCGGAACGGTAGCGATAGTGAGGTTAGTTCACGTGCCACGTTCTTTTAATGGCCACTGTGATGACGCCAAAGTGGTCCGTGGGATTTCCCAGGCCGAGCAATTAAGGTGTTTACTGAGCAAACGGCTTTTCCACTAGCACCCCCCAGACGCTTCCTTTCCCTTTCCTCACTGGGTAAAATCCAACTACTTTTTATACACTGTATACACTTCTTTACCGTGCAAAACGGAAGTGAAATGGGCTAAAGTGCGCGTTTTATTGGCTCATGGATGGGATCGTTATGTCGATCCTTCTATCCCTTCAATTGGGATTGAAAGCAGAGGAGATTGCTCAAGGTTAGTCCGTAATTCACGATTTAATTGGGTTCTCTGGGAAATGAGAAAATGAAAAAAAAATCGAGAGATAGAGATGAATGAAATGAAAAATATTGAAATATGAGATAGATCTTTCGATCGGGAACGTGAAAGCTCAAATGAAGTGCCTGTAATTGGAGAAATTAGTAGCAGAATTCAATGCGAATCTCATGGAGCATGCTAGTGTAATTGTAGAAATTGCGATGTAAAAAAGGAATTGATGCTGAAATCAAGTTATATCACGTTTCATGCAGATTATTGGAGCGAAATGCTGATGCACTCGGAATATGAATTCGGTTACGTTTTAATAGTGAAAAATTGATATGTTAACGAAACTTTTTGCAATTGGATTTTTTTCAATGGTGCTAGTGAAAGGGCAGGAAAATTTGCGGTGAAATAGATATGAGAATGCTCAGTTTTCAATTTTTTTTTATTCTCTTTGGGTCAAAATCCGAAAAGTCAGTATCCGGTTTTTTCAGTTTTTCGGAACTATCTCCGGTTGTAATGGTCGTAACGTGTTGCGGTAGAGTGCATATGAAAGCTGAGTTCATGTCCTATCGATTTCACATAGATTGAATTTGTTTTGGATCAAAATTGAAGAAGATATCGACGTTTTTGTGAAAAATCGTTTTTGATCTTTTTCTTGGTTGATTTTCAATAAAAAATAGGTTCAATTTAAGTGAAATCATGGCAACATACATGAAATATATATCGTCGCCCTAGAGTCAAAAGGACGTAAGTGCCATTTTTTTGAAAATCTACAAAAATTGAATCTACATTCATTTTTTCATAAGAATACCAACTTAAGCCCTTCTATTATTCAGCAAAAAAATGGCACTTACGTCCTTTTGATTCTATGGAGACGATATGCAAAATATATGAATGATATAGCACCTCGTATATAATACATATATGATTTTCAATATGACTATATATGTGAAATTTAACCTCACTCTCTATATTGCTTGAATATTGTGAAATTTCCTGTTTTATTATATAAAACTTTTATTATAATAAAAAATAACCAAATAAAATTCGTCTCAGGAAAAAAACACCGAGATTAGTCCCATATTGATTAAACCCTATGCGTGAACATGTGAGTCATGCATGAAGAAGACTCATCGTAAAATTTACTGATAACAGATGGAATAAGAAAACATTAAAAAAAAAAGATTCCTTCCGACAGCGTATCAAACAAAAAATTATCATCATGAATCTTTTCATTTCTCGCCGCACTACATCATTCTTCCAAAATTCACGATCACGAGTATATAGATGCTAATAATTTGAATTACTAAGTAACTAATTTGGAAGATGAAAACATTTACTAATAAATAAATGGTATTATTAATTCATGAAATTCTAGTTATGGGATATATTCAATGAAATTAGTTTCAATGGGATGTTTTGAGATTGATATTTTTTAAATAAAGGATCAAATGTCCTGGGACGAATTGCCTTGGGATATTACGTCACATTTGCTATACGACTGATTTCACGCTTCACTGTTGGAAAATTATCATTGAAAATTCAACGAAAAATTATTGAAATATTGAACAAACTTCAGTCAACTTTAAATTCCACGAAATTTATCTCATGAATATTCATTCGATATGAAAATATTCAAATAAAATTTGAAATTTCATTGCAAGTTTCTGATCAAATTTCCATTAAATTATGATTTTCGTACACATTCAAAGTGGATTATTTAATGAATGAATGAAATTTCAGGTACTTTATGAAAATTGATATGTAGCCTTGAATTTTCGATTATCAGAAAAATCAGGTTCACATATCACTCAATTTTTTATTCGTACTTGAAATTTCAAATTGGTTGTAAAAATTTCAATATTTATTGAATCTTGAAAATCACATCGCTCTTCAATTTTCCATGAAAAAAATAATTTCAATGATAATTCTGTCTTAATTAGAAATAAAATAGCGACTTTTTAAATTTAATGTCAATATTGATATTGAATTTTCAACTTCTTTCAACAGTATTGTTATTCATTAGTAGAGCCCGGAGATTTTATCCGCTATTTCGTCCGACAAACAAATAATTTCTGAGTATTTATTAATTCCTATTGAGAGCAGATGAAATATTACTGATTATACTTGGGATTCGATCAGATAAAGTCAACATAAACACAATAAAAAGCGTAAAGGCTTCATTTTTTATTTTATTTCGTGATTTAGTTTACCGAAAGGATAGTTCGAGTGAATAAAAAATTCCTGAAAATATTATCGTCTTAGTTCTTCAACAAATGAATAAGTAAACCCGCATGAAAATGCCGTATATGGCAAACATATATTGAAAAATATATGTAAGATATGTGGTCATATATGGCGGCAAAATTATATATATGGAACCAT
>JABSMS010026874.1:0-10306 GCA_018902275.1 Aleiodes sp. PSUC_FEM 10030003
ATTGTATAATTTTATCATTATTATTGTTTTGATATTCCTCAATTCCTCGATGATTTAATAATAATATCTTTCTCTCACTCCGTGTTCTTTTGAATCCATCCTACATTAATTTCATTCCAATATCCAGTGGAGTGTCAAATTCAAAAATGATAATCGATTAATCAAATAAATAAAATAATTTCATTTTCGAGTTCTGTTATTGTGTGTTCATGAAAACCTCAAGAGATAGCGTTTACATCTAATTCACAATGTAAACTTCGACTTTTCAGGATGGCGCTGTACTAATCTCGATGAGATCAGGATGGCGCTGTTCAATTCGAGATGTACATGCGGTGTCTTTTATATAGTAGGACCGACCGTACTCTGTGAGACAAAGGAGTAACCGCAGACCGCTTATTTTTCAAATTTTCGAACAAATTTCCTGCAAAAACTCATTGACATTTTTCAGAATGAAAGCCCTCTAGAGTTTGCTAATGAAGTGCCGTGTGCTATTTTAATATAGAAATATTGTTCATTTTCAATAGGAAATTTGTTTGGAAATTTGAAATATAAACGGTCTTCTGTTATCCTTTAAATTTGAGCGAAACTTTGCAAATTGACAATGTTATAGATTTGTTTATGCATTATTCCAATTTCCCATAACATATCAAATAATTATGATAAGCATAGAAATGATTCAAAAAATCAAAGGACTAAATTTACCTCAGGCTGAACATTGACCGGCATTGGTTGCTGCATGGTGAACATATGATGAGTTCCCGGTCCTGGATGAACATTGACAGTTGTAACAGTTGGTTGAGCATAGTATTGCTGAACAGATGGTGGTTGAGTTACTGGAGGTGGATGTCTGGGATGCTGAGGATGGCCCGGATGTTGAGGATGAGGAGGCATTGCAGCGTGATACATCTGCATGTGTGGTGGAGGTGGTAGTGCAACTCGATGAGGTGGCATTGGACCACCAAAGGTGGGCATCGGATGATGAGGATGAACGAAACTATAGGGACCAACTGGATACGGTAATCCAACACCTGGAACGAGAGTCGTGATTGTTGGATAGGGTTGAGGAGGTTGGGTGCTCGTTACAACGACTGCTTGTGGCTGTGACATCATCTGAGTGGCATTGAGATCAACGGGAGGAGCTCCAGGCTCAACTAAGAGGCCACCATTTGGATCCAATTGAAGATTCTCATGAGGAATTTCATCCTGCTGTTCACCACCAGGCGTATGTCTGAGGTACAATTCATACCAGTATTTAGCAACTTGGAAGAGTACTTCTGGATAGACTCCGCCACCTTTGGCCGTATTTTCAACAGTGATGCATGCTTTCTCGAGCATGAGATCACTCTGTTCTTTGCATTGGAGAATGGCTCGTTGAATTTCATTTGGATTCAGAGCATGGGCATGCGGCAGACAGGAGAGCGCTAGCTCTGCTGCTGCTCTTACCATATTCGGATCACTACCACGGGAGGATTTGTCAGCAATGCTTACTGCCTCAGGGGGAGTCAAGTGGCCTTCCCAACTGTCAATCAAGAACCAGATCGCTGGCGCACCAATTTCCATGGCTTGTCCAGTTATCCAAGAAACATGGGATGAATACGTTCTGAAAATGATTGTATTTTTGAATCCATTTTTTTAGTTTTTATTTCATTAGTTATAATTTATTTACCTGCTCAACCAATTTGGACTGACAAAATTATGAAGACCCAGGGCGTAAAGACCAATTTGGAAGGCACACATGTGGAGAGCACGATGGGGTCCATGATGATTCTGATTTGTTGATGCTTGTGTGAACAATGAAGTTGAAGAGGTACCGCCTGCTTTAACTAAAACAGTCTTTGCTAATTCACACATAAAATGTGCGCCTGCCTCTGATGGCTGATTTGGAATTGATGGATAGACCTTCTTGCTCTTGTACCTGAATGAATAAATTAAAATTGTTTATTTAAAAAAAGTGATCAGAGTTCGAGGTAAAGATGGATGATAATTTCATTCGACTCTTGCCTGCCTAACCTCGTTTCCTTCGTTCTTGTTGAGACTGGGGCTTGTGCTGGTTGTGCCTGAATAGCCAGCGCACTCATACCAGTCTCTAGCTCGGCACTAGTGCTACTGTGGGGACGTGAACTAGTGCCAGCTATTGCTTCACCATTTATTGTTGTGTCTCCAGCGGATAGGGGGGAAGAACATGCTTTTGCACGTCTAAATCCAGCCATCTAGAGTGAAAAGAGAAAATGGTTTTGAGGCTGGCCCATAAAATAAAAAAATTGCCATTTTTATTTTAAAACAACAATGTAAATTTTCTCCTATTTTTCAAAATGCTTCTTGAGGCAGCGCAAACCTTTGAAATTACTTATGACAAAATATACATTAATAAGATGATGAAGTACATTTACCGGATTTTCAACGGGAATTAATCACATTATTATTACTGTTCCCTGAAAAACTATTCTCTAAGGGCTAAAGCATAGGTACAATAGTTTCTTCCATTTCTCATGAAATTTGTTGTCATATTTAAGAATATGGTTTTGCTTGACACAGCGGTTTTGATAAGGTCGGAAGATCCTTCAGAATCAACGGATTGCTTTCAAAATTCATTGAGTAATCATTCGACTATCTAATAATAATCTCGGAGAAAAGGAATGGACAAGCTCCACCAGTTGTCCGGGCCTTCTCTCAGGCCAAATTCATTCTTTCATTGCATTGAATGGTTTGCAGAATGTTTTTTTATTTTTAATAATGGAAGCTATTATCATTTATGCATTTTAATGTGAAATTTCTACTGCTTACTTCCGCATTTCGTCATGATTCCATCGAAGCATGATTGATTAAAATCACTTGATTTGAAGAAATATGCGATTGAAGAAGGGTGATTTCTTCTCTTTGTAATATTATCTGTGTTTCATTTCATGGGCCAGCCTAATGACTTTTTAAATTCTTGGACTTTTCTATTATTTATCACTCAAAGTTACAACTTCAACAGAATATTTTAACGAGAGTATAATCCAATAGTTTTACCTGGCTTGTTGTTGGTGGATGTGAACTGTAGTAACTACTAACAATTGGAGATTTTATCAATTGATGAACTTCACGATCCAACAATTTGTCCATTATTTTTGCTAGTTTTGTGGGTTCATCTTTATAGTGTACCAGAAGCGTTATCGCCAAATCTCCTCTGAAAAATCCATTTAACATTGAAGGTTACGAATTTAAGAATGAAGAAGAAGATACTTTGCATAAAAAAAATTACGAAAACCATATACCTTTGTCTTCGTGTTCCTTCACAGAGTAAGGGATGATCCGCTTCACTGACATTAGCTTTTAATCCCAACGCAGCAACGGCCGCATCGAAGCCAAGATTTTCATCCATCTCACTTGTAATTACCGACCAATCTCCTTTCAGCCTCGGTGTGTTTAAGGCATCGAATATCAAACTCGCAAGCATTATCGGTAACAATGCATGACCCCTAGAACGCAACACCCCATCCCTCAACTGTTCCGCCCTTTGACGCAACATTGCTAATTCAGCAGGACTCAGAGGAATTCTCTTCAACAGTCCGACGAGTTCACTCTCCTGATGCGCCAGCTTAACTTCGAGTGGTTTAGTACTAGCTGGAGGTCTCGCCATTTCCAACCCAAAGAGCCCAACTCGGAAGGCAAGATTGTGATGTTCAGGATTTTCAGCAAGTACAGTGCACAAAAATCCACATTTGGCAAGTGTTGCAGAAGCCAAACATGTGAGTTGATGAGAAGCAGGATTAACTGGCTGCTTCTTCCTCTTCGACTTGACTGGAACCGGTGGTACCTCAACCATCAGATCCGGTGGATGAGACAGAAGTTCTTCAGTCAATTGGACCCCAAGAATACACGCTTCTCTTGTATGTCCATGCGCATATAATCCCTCAGCCCTAGCGAATAAGATATCCCAGGGATCTTCTGTCTTCTTCAAGTTCCCAAGTACTGCGCTAGCATTTGCCACACCCTGATTATCAGACTTGTTGTCTTTACCATCATTAGCATTGATGCTAGCAGCTGCCTTCGGATCGTAATAATAGAAATTATATTCATCACCAGATGGACTGTCAGAGCTAGATGATGACGATTCATCTTTTGATGCTCTTCTTGAGGGATCTTTATCGCAATCTTCTTGCTTTGATGTAGATGCCTTCGGAACAGAATTCGACGTACTTGGTACGGGTTCAATATTATTACTACTATCACTACTATCACTATGCGTTTCGGACGATGCGTTTGAGCGATGCTTATCCGAATCTTGAGCGTTCTTCATACTTAAATTGCTGTTCAATGATGATTCACTACCCCCACCTTCCTGAGAATCAGTATCACCACAGTTAGCTAATTCACCATAACCACGTCTCACAAGTACAACTGGTGGTGGTAATGGAAACATATCACCGTCATTCTCACAGAATCCTTCGGAACTAATACTACTCCTATTACCATCACCACCGCCACTACCACCAACACCACCACTGCAATTACCACCTCCACCACCACCAACCCCCCCACCAACACCGACACCACCACTGCCACTCGCTCCACTATTTATTCCAGCTAAGTTGCCATTGTTCCTTGAACAGAAACCTGGAAAATCCCGCGAATTCAAACGCTTACGATCCATGTAACTGAATTCAACTAATCCCATATTGTGAGGACGTCGGCTGTGATGATGTGAATTCGGTGGGTGACAGTTCAAAACAGCAGCCGATGAGTTGACCTGATTAACTTCCGTTCTACTGTCTCCCGCATGACGGAAACATGTGAATGGACAGTGGTACATGGGATTACTTTCAGCTGTATACGTAATTCCAGGTAATGTATATTCATCCCAATCCAAATAGCAAGCTTCAAGTGCCGGTTTGAATCCAGTGAAAACTTCAATGTCAGTTTTCAAAGAATCTTTCTGTGATCCACCGTGATTACGATTCTGTGTATTGTGAGTTACTGAACTACCGCGGCTCTTCGTCACCTTGTCGATAACCTTCATATGCCAGGCTGTGAACTGTCCGTGCAGCATTTCACGTTCGGATGGTGATAATCCTGGATTTAATGCAGCTAATCTCCAGAGAACAACAATCTCATCGCACAGCGAGGAGCAGGCGTGTTGTGAAGCATGGGCATTGCTATTCATGCTTCCATGCTTTCCACCTCCATGACCTGTACCATTCAGAAGAGCTACCTTGGTATTAAACCACCAAACTAAGAACTGTTCACATGCCATACACTCTTCGGTGATGATTTCCAAAAGGGGAATTGCATTGCGATCAGTCCGCTTGAACATTTCACGAACTATTGAAAGGAGATTCCACATTCCTTCGGGTTCGCGGCCTCTCAGAGGACGGAGAAGAGAGGACCATTCTGTTGCAGCTGGTGGTGCTGTTGTTGTCAGATAATTAACGTCACTAAAGACTATTGGGGCAGGGACACAAAATTTGATCAGGATTTTCTTGATATTTCCGTGAAGCGTCTTCTCGTCCAGATACCAGGAAGTTTGATCATGTGCTGATGCACCTGCAGTTGGATCTGGTGCGCCGCAATAACTATTTATTGCGCTGGGTTGGGCAGATAAGAGTTCGTCTAATAGACGTTGCGCTGTTGGCAGTATTTGCTGGGGGAGCTCACTTATGAGATATTGAGCGAATTTTTGGAGCTGTTCACGATGAAGACGAGAGAGTGATTCGCTAACAGGAGCACGGAGACATACTTGAGTGGGCATATGAATACGATGAAGACATACGGCTACTACATGAGAACACCAATAGGCTGTTGAGGAACAAGTGCAATTGCAGGAAATTATGCGACGGCGGTCGAAGGTTACTGCAACGTTGTACTGTGTCCGAGCACCACCGGTTCCCGAGATCCCTTGAACGTTGACGCTTGCACTCAAGTGAAAACCTAGAATTTCAAAGTATTTCTAAATTCATACAATTTCTCTACATCGAAAATGAAAAAATGAACTGAGTGTGATATCCTACAGTATTATTGTGTACCACTTGATATTAGCTGGGAAAGTATATTTACTATATCATAACAATTAATTTGTTCCAGTTTTCTCACCTATTTGGAGTGGATCCTTGACGCTTCTGGAACGAAAGAGATGTTCACCACGTTGGAACTCATCGGCACTTCCGTTTGCCAAACACGAGTATAGTCTAATGTCTTCTTCATTATCAGGGAAACTCCAGAAAGCTATTCTGAGTTGGAGTTGCTCTGGTACAGGCGGATACACGTGCTCCACAAGTTCGAAGGGAATGTGAGACGCAACACATCGAGCTGATAGCTCACAGAGGGGAGGTACTGGTTGGCCATCTGTAGCACAAAATTAAACAAACTTTGAACATTCAAGAATGGAAATTATATCCCTATTAAGCGCTCAATTTGATTGCAGAGATTCTATACTTTGAATACGTTGAGCACGATAATGTTTCGTTACAAGGGAGCGAGACAGTGGCGAGTTCTACAACCACAAGGATCTAGACAACGTTCCCAGGTGTAAACTTGTTGGTAAACACAATTTTTCATTATGAGGGCTGAAGAAGTTGCTTTCGAGGATACGAGAAGTCCTTCAAAGCCTAATTTTCTGGGTTGAGTAGAGAACATTTGAATTGACGAACTATTCAAAACTTTTTTTCGATACTTCTTGGAAATTGAATCATTGCTTTGATTTGAATCCAACCGTATTGAACATGGAAACCATGTTGGAGCATGCTTTCGAAAGTTTTTTGTTTGGACATAGAGTTTTCATTGCTTTACATGGAATTACAACTAAGAATGATCGGTTTGATTCACGATTATATGAAGAGAAAATGAAATAAAAGATGTTTCAATTGCATATGGATTTAGTAGTACTCTTGCAATATAACTCACTCCCGAAGATGGCTCTCTGATCATGGTGTCTGAAATTTTGCTCTCCAATTGCTTAGAGGCATCGCCGGAAGGACTCCTTTTTGTCATTATAAGATAAGAAAACTTCATTCGATCGAACTAGTAGATCTGAACTTCATAACTCCCAGAAGAGATATAACATATCTATGGTTCGTACTAATATTGGCATTCCCTAGCTATCCAATGCAGAATAATCGCAAAATTTGGTGAGACTCATAATAACTGGAATTAAATATTTTTATTCCGACCTGCAACCGAAAGTTTCCTGTTTATTTTATCAGCATTCGCTTCTTTGGAAATCCGTACAAAAAAGAATGTTGTGGTACGCGTACAAAAATTAGGTATAAGCAATCATAATGGCTCAGTACTGAAGATCAGTCCTGAGTTTACTTTTCCTTTCATATTCGCATAGAATATCGTATTCTTCCTTTCATTTTAAGGCATTTTACGATTGTTGAAGTCAGAATGGAAATGAACAATTTCATGTGATAAACATTATTACAAGTTTCAATAGAATTTTGGAATCGAAACCCTCAAATTAAATACTGTTACCCCGTGTCGAATATTTGATTTTGTTTTGATCTTAGTAAATTTTATTTGATTCATTTCAGACGCAGGTTTTTTAAAAATTTAATTTGAGATTCGGGTGATCTTGGAAATCCTGCGAATATCTCTGAAAGAATCCGTCGGAGGTCTTCTAAATGCTGCACATCTGCTAATATCTTTCAGAGTCCTCACCGATACTCGTGATATCTGTAAATGCCAACAAAGCCGGCCAAATCCCGCTCAAATTTCCTATAGTTGAACAAAAACCCGTTCCATTCATTTAGAAATGAGAGGCGAAAATATAAAAGATAAGAAGGAATGGAAAAACTAATAAAAAATAATTAGCGAAAATCATTTCTGAAATGTCATGGAAAAATAATGATTTCATTATAATTTGATGTTTATGAATGACAAATGAATATTTTGACATCAATGAAGCACATCATCAATTTATTAATAATTGTTGAAACGCTTGCAGCATTCAATGGGTGTGATTTATGATCGTAATATTAGGTAACTCATAATCTTTGAGTTACAAATCCGTCGTTCTACCAATTGAGCCGCCGCGCACCCAAATGATCTTTATGGGATCTCAAAAAAAGTAAGTTAACAAGGACTTACAGGAATCAAATATTGGGCTCGAAACGTCTCTTGATATAAAGTTGTGCAAAAAAGTGGTACTTTATACAGTAGTGCAGTAAAGTGCTACTTCATACATGTTTTACAGGCATGAAAAGGTGGTTTTCTGGAAAGTATGACAAATAGTATATTATGCACCTAGAGAGGGAAGAAATTAATTTCGACAAAAATTTTCCTCCTGAGCGAAGCGAGGGTGCCAAATTTTTGTCGGAGTTGACTTTTTCCCTCCCGTGGTGCATACAATATTTTTTGTATCTAGAGAGAAAAGAACGACGTTTCTAAGTGAACAGAGCGAGAACCTCTTCTAGCAACCTCTATCTAAAAATTAATTTAGATAGAGGTTCCCACAACTCTATTAAAAATTAGTCGAAAAGTAATTGGCGTTTAGGGAATGATGCCAGCTTTCATTTGAGCAAAACCTAACTCACTACTATGAAGAACAACGGAGATATTCAGAAAAGACCAAAATTAAAAAAAAAAGAGCTGAAAGCCTCAGATTTTTGACTAAAAAAATTAATTTTCGCCAGAAAATGAAAAAATCCAATTTTTCCCGTACCTCGGAAGAAATTTCCCTGGCTTTAAAAGATTTTTTTGGCGAGAAAACGTGAGTGAAACAATCAATTTTCAAATTCCCTCCAAAAATGTTCTTTTGCACCACGGGAAATTTCGTGGCGGGAAATGAACTGCTTCTGAAAGGATAACAAAGTTATTTATTGCAATCGTTTCTGTCGCACAAACCCCAAATTATTAGTTTTTTTATTTTTTTCTTTTATCCCAAATTACTAGTTGTTAGCATTTTTCTTTTCTCTGTGTGTGAGAAAGGTTAACACTCATCCTGCATTGGAAACCATACCCCAGACGATGAAAAGGAATATTTGTAAGAGTCTTATCCTTTTTCCGGACACAAGAATCAATAAAAATAACAGAACTATGCGCGAAGATTTTATAGTCATAATGATACATCTTTGTAAACCCTTTCTTCATTGAATTCATCTTTGAATTCCAATAGAAGGCATCATTACAGGTGTAAAATTTCTATGTTCAATAAATCTTCACTCAATAAGAAGAACACTGAACAATTAAAAAAAATTGAGGGGTCCATTTTGCCCCGGGGATCCATTTTGGCCAGCCTATATTCCTTACTTTCACGACAAATGCCAAAATTAAAGAACTAAAATAGACACATAATTTGTGAATGATAAAACATGTATGAAAATGTCCTATGGCCAGTCCATGGATATTTAAGAACTTTTTCCATGAACAGGACCATGGACTTATGGTCTACGGACATAGATTTCGGTTTGTCCATGGACTTGAGTTCATTGTTCATAGAATTTGTCATAAATTGAATGAAGGAAAGTCCATGGCCATGCAAGTTAATTCATTTGTCCATAGCCGAAGTCTATGGAAAAACAGCGGGAATTTTTTTCATAAAAAAGTCCATGTCTATGTCCATAGACCACAAGTCCGTGGTCATGTTCATGGAAAAAGTTCTTAAATATCCATGGACTGACCATGGAAAATCTATGGACATGTCTATGGCGGGTCCATGGCCCTGACCATGGACCGTCCATAGGAAATTTTCATACGTGTAAGGCCTTAACCTCCTAATTTTCGAGGATAAATGACTCCATCAGCAATTTTTTCGAAATATCTCAATTACAATACGAGATAATTCGTAAAAACCTTCAAAATCGGACCTGATAGACGAGGCCTCATAAAAAACAGGTTCATAAAGAGAGTCTAAAGTTAGTGAGATTCACAGACCATATTTATCGATCCAAATAAAATAGTTAGATTTAGAGAATAAATGTAACAGAAAAAAATCGCTTAAGCCCAAAGTGGGAATTGAACCAGGGACCTTTCAATTCGTGATCGCATAGTCGTAAACAGCGCTTCAGGCAAACGGCAGTCTATGAAGTGAGAATTTGGTGCACATATGGAGAGTGACTGCAAGAAAGTGAATAAAATAGATTTCTCCACGAAATAATAAATCAGCGAATACCCGCTAAAGGGAAAAACCGACTTTGCGATCACGAATTGCGCCAATTGTGCTAATGAGAACTACGGAATCTTGCATTCTCAAATCTGATTATCAATTTCTTTCAACTAAAACACTACTCCATGCTTCACACGCCAATGAACAGTAACAAGAAGGAAGAAATGCCATTGAAAAAACTCACTTGGAGCAGAAAACTTGTCCACAATTTCTGCAATGATG
>JABSMS010026885.1:0-10304 GCA_018902275.1 Aleiodes sp. PSUC_FEM 10030003
ATTTAAATTGGTGTATTATTATTTACAATGACTGTAACAACCAAATGATTTTGTATAATAGGCTCCGATGGGTTTTTAAACCTGGAGTCTGGAATTTAATAAAGATAAGAAAAGGTGATCCTTGCACCACAAGTTTGGAATAGATTACCAACAAATTCAAATTGGGAAATACGGGGCGTCAATTATGAGATCTCGTTTCTATTATCGTTCAACTATTATGTTCAAGAATCCCTAAAGATTTCAATTATAAGTTTTAGACACCAGAATAGAATCTCGTTACAGTTAAAAACTGAGGTTTTTTTTCTTGAGCATAGGTAAAACTGACAAGTGTTAAAGATTAAGTGCATAATATTTGCCTCCTACTTTCTTCTTTTTCCTTCAGTTGAATGGATCCTCAGTCGTAATCAGCACTGAGAAGAAGAAAATTAAGAGGTTTGAGGAATACCAGCGTTAAAAGCGCTCTTCTCGATGCAATTAAGCTCAACATGAATCCTGCACGAAGGGAATTTTTTATCGTTGTGAATGTTTATTCAGTGTACTGTGCGCTCGATGCACCGCACATTTTCTCCGAGTGTGCGAACATATTCAAAGAGCAATGAAAATCCAAAAACGAAAGCATAGCATTTAATGAATAGCGTACGTGAAAATTCGTGAGATGAAAGTTCAGAACGCTGGGAAAATAAGCATTTTTAACTGTGCTTGTGATTGAAATACTGAGGTTGTCGGTACATTACATGTTTATCCAGTAAATCAGGAATTCACCTCAATCAAGTTCAATCGATTCTAATTTGTTAGGAACAGTGAATGCAATTTACTGAATAAAAGTTTCCACTCCAATTTCTTCAGTGAAATTCATCGTTCCACGAGATTTCTCTACAAGATATTCGTGGAATAAATGAATTCGAGAAGGAATCATTTTCGTTTCGGAGAGTGAAGTATTCTATTACATCAGGTTGTTAAGAGAAATCTTACTGTAGATATCTTCGAAATTCCTGGGATTGAAGATTTTTTATCCATCCAGGCCTTCAAGAGTATCAAATGCTCCGGAAATGATAGAGTATAGATGAAAAACATTTACGAAATTTTGGCTTTGAATTTCCGCAAAGATGGGAACTCTTGAGTTCCGTTTTCTAACCCATTAATCCACAGTAATCACTGCATCGTGTTAAAGAAAAATATAAAATGAGAAATAGCTGAAAGCATTTGGAACTGGACACTTACCAAGTTCATAAGAAATTCAATGCAAAAAAACTTGTGAATCGTATTTCGTTTTTTAAAAAAAAGGTAATACGCTACTTGAAATATTTGAAATGGAAGGCAATATTTCATAATTGTATTTTCAAAAATCATTGTGTTATGGAGGATTGTATATACGTTATTGCTTTTGAAACTCAGATCCTCCCGTGAAGTGGAAAACGAAGTATAATAAATTGAACACTTGAGATTGTTTGGAAAATCTCAGAACAATAAAGAAACCGCCAAGTACATATGCGGTCGAGGTAAGTTACTGCCGTAGAGCAAAGATGGATAATCTCTTCAAGACTGTTTTTAGATGGGATAACTGCTGGGGATAATAGAGTTCATCCACAAAGTATGTCATAAAAAATATACCACACATCGAGTAACATCAAGACATTATCCGTCAAGAAAATGAAGCAGACGAAGAAGAGTTAATGAAGAGTGGTACAAGATGTAGTACAATGAAAGGCCATTATCTTTCGAATGGACAAATAGAGAAGGCTGTGCAAATTACGGTGGAAATAAACTGAGTTGATGATTGAAGATATCCTCTGTGGGCAAATTCGAATTTTCACTACTGTTGCACTCCAAAAAAACATACTACTGACAATAAATTTATATTGAACTGTAGTATACTCATGACAAGTATAAAACCATACTAGAGTTAGTAGAATGTGAATACTCATCAGTAGTATAATTTTCACGCGTGAAGTATGAAAAATATTTGTTTTTTTCTGACTTTGGATTGAATTAAACCTCTTTTTCTGCTTGAATCAAGACATTTGTCCGCATCTGAATCAAGCCCTCTTTTCCATTGAAATCAAGCCTTTCCCTGGCTTGAATCAATCCTTACTCTTCCGGCGAGTGAGAATTACACATGCATGGAAATACCTAATACAAGCACTGTTCGTATATTTCATACTAACGGTGTATATACTTTATACTAGCGATTAGTATACTCTATACTAGTGGCTAGTTTATTTTATACTAACGGTTAGTATATTCCATACTAGCAGCTAGCCCATTTTATACTAGCGGCTAGTATATTTCATACCGGTGGCTAGTATCTCAGGGACTAAGCGGATATACTCACGAGGAAACTATTTTATTCTTGTGGCAAGTATAAAAATTGACTTCGCACCAGTTTTTTTCAAAATACTAGCTGCGAATATAATGTTTAGTCACCATTCGTATATTTTTTGTGGAGTGTGCCGATGGTTAAGCTAAAACAAGAGTTTCCAACAGAAACGATAAAAATACAGCATTGGTGTGGTATACATAATAGAAACCATCTGAGGGATATTGCTGGATCGATTTATTGTTCTTTTCAGCTTTACAAGTGTATAATGTGGGCAATCAATACTTTCATAGCGGAAATGTAATTTTAGTTACTACTTGCTGATTCTTTGTGTACTAGAGATAACTATAACGACTCATCATACTGATTCTATTATACGTAAAGTTCAAGAGCTTTGTGTAAAGATGAAAGGGCAAGTCACTGCAATACACAATGAACTTTCTTTAGAGAATTGAAGAATTGAAATTGAAAAGACAATTTAGGAAATGATGCTTTGGTACAACTAAGCATGATTTTTTTCCAAGTCTCTGTGGAATTATCCGTTGTCAATGTGCATCGTACCTCACTTAATTTAAGTGCAACCAAGTTTAAGCTTATTCCTCAGTGCGGATATAAACTGAAAGCTTCCTTTGAATTTGAGTAGTCAAAGGAAATTAATTGACGGAAGGATACTTTTTAACTATTGCAGAGCATTCGTATTGTCACCTATGTGTGTGCTAAATCCATTCGGTCTATGTTTCAAATTAATTAAATTACTCGCTTGTCATGAGAGTATGGTACGACGGTTGGGCTCCTCTCATTCATGACTGTCGTCAGTGGATTATAGAGTAAATGAGAGAATTTTTCATTTTTCCGTCCCTCACATTTTTCACGCATAAAAAGTCGCTGTGACTATGCTTACATGTATACATATTTATATATATGCATATACTCTACTTTGCTGTGAACATATGGACCAATTTGACATAATGAATCCTCGAAATATATACGGCGATAATTATAAAAATAATCTAGTAAAAAAAATGTGGGCATACTTCTCATATTTCTACATGTTCAAGAGTAGAATTTAAAACCATGAGTTAATTGAGAACATTTTATGATTCATTAAGAAAAATCCACGATTTTTCGTGGCTTGTGCTGCGCGTAGTTTTAAAGATAAGTTGTAACATTATCATTCAGAAGAGGTAATAATTATGAATTTTAGTTTCTCTGACGAAACTTCGTGTTTCTTTCACTAAGTTATTTTCCATGTCAATGGCGGATTTATCCAGTTATAATTGAATCAGGAAACAGCTCTACTATTGCATCCCTACACAATGAACTTCGAACTTCCACTCATTTATTATTGTCTATTTTTATGATTTCAGAGGTACAAGTGGAATCGATATTGATTTGCGACGAGTTGATATTGACCAGTGCCCACTACGCCCAGGTTCTACACAACTGAATATATTCGCAGCGAGTGATAAGTGCAAAAACCGTACTACCGAAGTGAGTCTATTATTCCACTACACATAAAATTTTTTTGCAATCCCTGACAATATCGCTTCTCTGAATTGGAATTGCATCTAATCGTAATGGATTACTTTAGCATTCAATTTGATAGAATTAATTTGATCCATTGACATTGTGATAAAGATAATAGAATAAGGTGCTGTCTTCTTCATCACTCCCTGAACAAAGCTGTATGAAATTGTGTTCCACAAAAAAGACACGGCATGCAAAATATTCTTTGTAAGCTGAGTTACTTACAGCAGCCACGCAATGTCAGTGACAACCAAGAGCCCTTTATAACGTTTTCAAAGGAAAGAAAATCTATTGCAGAATCTCAAGTCTTTCAGAGATTTCAATCCTACTATATCCTGTATGTTGAGATTTTTTTTCTTTACAAGTATTAAATTCACTGAAAATATCATTCAAACAAATAATATTAAGAATGTGTACTAGTACACACTAAGAATGTGTTACAAAGTAGTATTTCTCATATTTTATGATACTCTGAAATAGTATTACTTGAGAAGTATTTATCGTTATTCAATTATTTTATCAAGAACAGAGAATTTAATTAACGAGCTGAAATGACATTGGGAATGTAGCCCCCAATTAATATAGATATTTTATATTCTATATTTCCTCAGTGCGTGGCTATACCGGGACTTGGATTCAGACGTGGCAGTTATCGATGCATTTGCAAACGAGGATTCTACTATCCTGACACGAGGTCGACAGAGAGATATTACAATGGGACAGTCATCGAAGAAGAATTCGAAAAACTGATGCTGGTAAATATTGTGCGAATGTTCTATTCTCTGAATGCTGTACATTATTCCGTTCATAATACTCAAACTAGTTTTTTCTTCAAATGGGGAAGATTATTAAGAAACAAATAATAATGGAAAATTATTTCGGAAATTACAATTTTAATCATATTCCTTTCTATTCTCTCAATCCATGAATTATAATACCGATGGCCTCTAATTAGTTCAATGCAGTAATCCCCACTAATCTCCTTCATATCTGAGAAGTGCCTCGAAATAGAAATTTGGCCGCTAACAGAATTAAACTCTTAATTCAATAGTGCTTTTAGCATCAGGAGTTGATAGAAATGTGCCAAAACATGGTTAGAAGCTAAAATTATATAAATACCTTGACTATATTAAATAAGGTAATTTTGTCTCGTTAAACGAATTTAATTTTCGAATTAACTCGCAGCTGTCAAGCGACTTTTCTGGAGCACACGTGGTGACACAAATGCTATGGTTGACAAACTCTGCGAAACTGAGGTTTCCAATTAACAAGTTTAATATTCATGTTGCACGAAATATTTAATGCAAAGGAAAATTGTTGATAAAAAAGTCCGACTTACGTTTATCTTAACACATGTTTCCGTTATCCATTAACGTTCAAACAACTCTCATTAAGAATCAGTCGAATAGAAAATCTTTTTTCGTTCATTTTCATTCAGTACCGAGAGATATTGATTCAAAAAGACATTTCAAAAAGTATTGTAAGTGACTGAATTTTCTGAGAGGTAACGGTTTATATGGCTTTTCGGTTGGCGTCCGAAATCTGTTTCGACAGTGATTCGATAATCCTGTTGGCAGCTCTCTGCACCTAAAACGAACTAAAGGCTTCATACCTTATATCCTTTCATGCACAATGTGCACACACTTGCTCCAATATTACACGCTCGTAAGGTTTCACGATCAGATGATACAGCAGCGATATCTTGAGGAGGGTCATATTGCCATAGGTACACCTAGCTACATTCCATTTACGATGATCTTATCACTATATACCCTGACAATATTGAACCTTTAAAATAGCATTATCATCTACGCTTACGTTCCACAATTATGTGTTTCTCAGGTATTGGTAATAAAGTTGAACTCTTCATACCTTTCGAAATTCTCTGTATTATCTACGATTCGTATAAACTTCCGAGAGACTCGCAGTGATTGCACATGATTTTGGAATTCCGGGAAACTATTCGTAATTTCAGAGTCCGCTTGTTCCTTTAGCAAGCATCCATTATAGTTCATTATCTCAGTCCTATGATACTCCAGTAACAGTATTATCCAACTATGCTCGCGAATTTTCATCACAATTGATACACTCTGTCAGCATCAGTCTGATGCTGCATGTTATTTAGGAGAGTTTCTCTTGGCCTTGAGATTTTGGAACTTTCGACTGAACAGTCTGATCCTCATTTCAATTGCATTTTATTCGAGGAGATTGTCCTCACGAAGTTGCATCTAATTTGGCATCAACTTCTGCACAAATAAGGCGACAATTTCAGTTCCCTTGGCTCAATGATAACAATATAATCCGTTGAATTGCAAATTCTATATTATAATGTATTGAAATTAACAAAATCTTTAATATTACCTCATCATTGCATAAGATAGATTGAGGATAAATTATTCAACGTCTTCATCACGAAGTTTGGAAACCACGACAGCTCTTGATACACTTGAACGCTTCACTATCAAAACTTCATCCGTAGCAGGTGGAACAATATTGATAACTTCCTTCATTCTCCATTCAAAATGAAGAGTTCATCATTTTCCTCTTAGTTATTTCGATAACTCCAGTAATATCGAGTTGTCCCAGTTCACAAATTTGACATAAGCAAATTATTTTCATATTCATAATTCCCTCCTTAAAAATTTTATGTCGTGAATACAGTGATAAAAATTACGGCTTTCCGTTTCAATAAAAAGTCTTCGAATTAATATTTGTGTTACGATAAAAAGAACTGCGACATTGGAATGCGTTTTTTGAATCAAAAACTAATTGAAACATTTGACTTTTTTTTGGAAGAATGGAATGATTCCAATGGTTTTTTGTCGCAAATCATCCATTTAATAAACATAGGTATTGTCGATTTTTTTTCAGTTTGAGCTCCTTAGAACAAATAGAATAAAAAAAAATTCTGTCCACATTTGCATTCTCTTATTCTGGCTTTGGACTCATTTCTTTTTATCTCTGTCTAGATATTTTCCTTCATAGTTTCTGTTGCCTTTTGTCTTGATCATAGGGTCGTGATTTTTTCGTGAACTATGAAATTCCACTTGAGAAAAAAGTGCTAATAAAACCAAGAAAATTTTCATAAATGAAATTTAAAAAAGATTATTTTCCAATTTAATATGTTGTTGATGCGGAAGAAACTAGCAGATCCCTATAATAAACGCTCGCATTAATTTATTGTACATGCCGAGAATAATGAAAATATCATACTTTTATTATTTGATTCATATCCTCCCTGGAGAAATTCCTAATACATAGATATAGCAGACATGATGTACATCAACGTTGATATACAGTATTGCTTCAATATTTTCATCGAAAATTCAATAATAATAAAAAAAAGCAATTGAATCCAGCAATGAAAATGTAGATGATAAAACAGTTTATAAGAATACCACATTCGTATAACACGCCAGTTTTTTATGACTCTCGTTGAAAACCATATTGAGATTTTTCAAGTTATATTGACTGATACTAAACCTTTAGTAGCAAAATTTTCTTCCCTCGACTAAGGATGAGCTACACACTATTCACATTTGTTCATAACCTTTTTATTTCAATCACTTTTTTTATTGTAATGTGGCACATTCGTCAAATAAAGTATTTGAAACCTTTCAATGTTCACGTTAATAAGTCTGACCATAGACTACGAACCAAATATCGTATTCATCACTATTTAGATTCCGTAAAATATCGTGCTCAGGTCAGCGGGTCCTACCGCAGTGTGCTGCAAACGAAAAGGCATTTCAATATCCATAAACCATTATTCTCAAACTGAAGGAAGTTATCCATTCTTTTGTCTTCTATGATGGATTCTAGTTTTTCCACTTGTCAAGGACACATCTGATACCATTTTCCATCTTAAGCACATTTTCTTTCATATGCTGTCCACAGGATCAATTTATCCATTGGGAGCAAAGTTCGAGGATTCTCCCACAGGAATCAGTAATTCGTGCAAACAGTTTCGATTTGCCCGAAAGCTCTATCATTTACATAAAGCGAGCTACTAAGCTACCTACTGGCAACTTTCCGGAATTATCCCTGGGGACAATCTAAGGGGATTTGGTACATAAATATATATCTCCTATGGCTCATATGAATTCAACCGGAAACTATCATTGACAATATCACGTTCTAATGAAATCATTTGTTGGGAGCCAAATATTCGATTAAATTTTCTGGAGAATGATATAATGAATAACTAATATACAGTGTCATCAAGGCCATTTGTTGCCGCTACCAGAGGTCAGGGAGTTAACTTGTTTATTTATATAGAATATTCCCGGCTCGTCTACGTTAACATTCATTACATATAACTGGCGTGAATAAAGTGCACTGTAAAATGATTTTACACTTGTCAGAGAGGTAAAACGACACTTGGTATTGTGGACTCAACCATGATAGAATGTTAAATGATCGTACGTGACGCTCGGCCAGCCTACATATGCTTGGACACATAACGTGCAGATATACCACGGAAAGTTGCTAATTTATGAATCCCAAATGACGGTTCCGTGGCCGGGAATAATTATTGCGGTAAACCATGTTTCATTCAAAATCGTCCACAATCTCCAGAGCTTGTCTGCTCAGATGTACTCTAATAATATACTTTTTATTATTATTATTCCCACAATTTTTAGTGTCAATAACATTTTATTTTCATTCAGGATTTATGAAGAAAATTAAAATTTTATTATGTAAATTATTATCCATCTTGAAAATTTAATGATACAATTTATTTTCTGTTTTAGGGTGAGGACAGCCAATATTCGCAGGATGGTATTTTCGAGTGTCTTCCTTGTGCAGAGGGTTGCGAATCATGTGAAGATGGCTCACCCTGTGTCGTTTCCCTAAATTGGCTTATGAGAACTGCTCTTCTCATACTGGAATGTTGCGTTATTGCCTGCTTGCCGGCCGTCATTCTTTTTACATGGAAATTTGGCAATGTCAAGGTTAGTAAAATTTCACCAAAACCTCACAATTAGCATTTGATTAGTCGAACATTTGCTGTAGAAAAGTTTACCATACAACGGATATGTTACGTATTGAACTGGCTTCAATTCTGTTTGATTAAGAAGAAAGGCAGTGTCTGGGCAATTTTTCAAAGCATCTTCCAAAGCATCAAGGTTAACTCGTTAACCTTGCTGTGAGTTTAGATTCGCGACCCTGATACCACGCGATTGTTCCGAAACTGCTTAGTTGAACATCGTTGGAGCTGACTTTAAACTACATATTGCTCCGTTAAATCGATTATAACAAGCACTTTCATAACCAGTCATTTATATGGATAAATAGCAGTTGAGAGAAAAATTAATCAATAACCTCTCGAAAATAATTAATTAACCACAAACAAATCCTCTTAGTATCTCAATGTAGAGCATAGAGCGAAATTAAAATTGAATTTATGATTAACAGGACACGAACGCATCAATTATCAATGAAAAATTGTATTGGGAAATATTATTGTATAGGCATTATGTATTGAGCGTCAGTAAAAAAAAAAAATTAACTGGGGATAATATATACAAGAAGTAGTTGATACACAAATGAAGGGCTCTTTCATATGTATGATTTCCGCTGAATTAATTTCAACTAGTCTCACCTTCATGAATTACTGCATTCAGAAATTAAATCGTGTACCCGTTTCACACACAAAGAAATGGAAAAACAAATCAAACCCCTCCGTGGGTTACCATCACTTCGAGTAAAGCTTTGGAATGCAAGCGCCATGTACAGAAATATTTTCGTTAGATTCACAAGATACATGTGTGCTGAATGCCAGATGTAAATCATCAGTACTATGGGAAAGTGCTAGTTATTTATTATTCTGTTTCGTATTAATCATTCGCAGAATACAAAATAATTTTTCGTTTCATCACATAGTCCAGCATTTTGCATAGGGGAAGGTGGGGTAAAATGGACACTCGAATTGAACGGTTCGAGATAGAGATTATCTGATGATTGTATTGGAAAGCTGAGGAAATTTTAGTAAAAATACATGTGTCAAAATTAATTTTTTTTATTTCTTTGAAAATTCGAGTTTTTGGTCAAGACTTGAAGGGGTCCTCCTTCCAAGAATCGAAAAAATTCACTTTTTTGGAAATATCTCCAGTTCTATTGGTCGTAGCGCAAAAACTCAAAAACCAGGTGAAAGGTGAGCTCATTTCCCATCGATTTACGTAGTTCAATTATTTTAAAATCGATTTTTCAATTTTTTATAAGTCATTTTCTGAAAATCATTTTTCGCTCTATATCTACTTGAAAAAACGATAAAAAAAAATTTGAACTACGTAAATCCATGGAAAATGAGCTCAACTTTCAGCCCGTTTTTGAGTTTTTACGCTACGACCAATAGAACCTGAGATATTCCCAAGAAAGTGATTTTTTTAGATTTTGGAAAGGGGGACCCTTCAAATCTTGACCAGAAAAATCGAATTTTTTAAAATATCAAAAAAAT
>JABSMS010026896.1:0-10304 GCA_018902275.1 Aleiodes sp. PSUC_FEM 10030003
TATTGTTTTAATATTATATTATTATTAATTATTATGATTACGAATTTTTTTAATTCACTAGTGGTAGGTGCTTGTAAACAATCTTTGAAAAGTCAAATGGCATTGTAGGAAGTGTACACGCGGGAAGTGAGTTTTCCGGGATATAGCATCTAAAAGCCTATTGGCTAGCCGGTTTGTGTCAGTAAACATAATACCCGTCTCTGAGGGGGTAGTTGAAAAAAAATAATAATAATTCACTTTCACTTTGTTAATAATTGAGTATCCTCAATAATTTATCATTGTGATCTATTGATTTTCTTTGTTGTCAAAAATCATTACTTCAATTATTGTGATAAAAATGAAGGCGATAATACAGCGTGTTACAAAAGCGTCAGTTACAGGTTTGGAGTCTCTCTGAAAATATGTTTTTTTTTGCTCGCTCTTTGAGGTTATACGGACGCTAGCTTGACTTCTGTACATTTTCAAGTTTTACGCTTGGTTGTACGAATTAACGTTTTTTTTACTCCATTCCTTTTCTCTCTCACTCTCTCTCTTCGTTGTTTTTTCGAAGCTTCAAATACTCGAGTGCTCATTCGTTCATTCACTTGGAATTAATATCTTTTGTTATTTCTCCTTTATTTCGAATTTTCTCATTTTAATTTTTTTTTAACTTCAAGTATTTGAATGTAATGAAAAAAATGAATTAATTAAAATGCGACTAGCGCATGCGCTGGTAATACTCAGTTTTCTTGGTTTTTTTTTCATTTTCAAAAGAGGGGAATGGGCTTTATGTGTGTACGCAAGTATGTTACATACATGGGCGTGATGAATAGAGGCGGCCACACAGAACAGAGAGCGTGGGAAATTGGATACTTGAACAAGCCCCCAACATCTCATGTTTGGTAAAAAAAAAATGAGAAAAAAAATAAATCTGTTGAAAACATGTGGAACTTTTGGGCTACTAAGGGGCTTCCTCATTGATTTAAAATTGTATTCTATAAATTGAAATGTAAAATAATCTATTGTAAAATTAAAAAATTGATTTTAACGAGAAAAAACACATTTTGACGTTCTTGATTCACAAACAATTAACAAATTTTTTAAAGATATAACTGGACATAATTAACATTTATTTTAACTATTTGGGAGCATTAACAAAATTTGAAAAAATTCATATACTCAATTTGAAAACATGAGTGAACTTTTCATTTATGATAAATTACGGAATTATTGAAATAAATAATAAAATAAAAATTTTCATCATTGAAAAAGAGTTTTCTCGTTAAGTTTTATGGATTTTTTATTCAATTACTATTTATGGTATTTATGAAGTCAATTTTTAATCTCTTACAGTTGACGGAGAGGTAATTAGTAGCATTGGTAATGGTCTCTGTGTACTCGTTGGTATAAAAACAGATGATACACTTGCGGATGTGGAATACATGTAATGAATATTAATATATTTCATAGTATCATGTGGTGGAATAATTCTAATGGGGATTATTTTATTTGTTGAATTTTCATTTCTCTCTTTTCATTTGAATTTCATTTCCTATAATCTTCAGAGTGAGAAAAATATTGAACTTGAAATTATTCGATGGCGATACTGGAAAGCGATGGTCCGCAAGTGTTATGGATAAGAAATACGAAATTTTGTGCGTTAGTCAGTTCACACTTTATCACATCATGAAGGGAAATAAATTGGATTTTCATCGAGCAATGTCGGCCGTTCATGCTGAACCATTTTACAGGACTTTTCTTAGTGAACTTGGAAATGTTTACAAACCGAAATTAATTAAAGGTACAATTATTTATTTTAATTGAACCTCTTTCGTATTTTACCGGAGAAGTGATTTTTGGAGTTTTTCATTAATATCTCTGAAACTATTGAGTTTACGGGAATTTGTCAGGAATCCTTCTTTGTAGAGCATTAAATTCTACACAAAAAAGGTCAAGAAGTATATTCTCCTCAACCCGTTCGTTTCGGAGATATTCACAAATTAAAATGCCTGAAATTATGCCGATTGCTCGTCGCTTCACTTCACTCGTCAATCAAGTTTTTCTCTTTTTTTTAGATGGAAAATTTGGAGCGATGATGCAGGTCAATATTGAAAATGATGGACCAGTCACTGTGGAAATTGAGTCACCAATAAAATCAGAAATTGCCGCAGTGCCAGAATAAAATTTAAAGGGTAATGGGACCCGTTCTATTTATTGCATTTTCGAACGAATCTCTTGCGTATAATTGTTAATGTTAAAAATCGAGATGGTCAAACCCCATTGTTATAACATTTCAAAGTAGCTGAAACTTTTGTTTTTCAAAAAAGTCGACTATTATAAACAAAACAATCATTTAAAAATTGGAAAACTGTTGCAGGTCCCGTTACTCCTCAAGGAAGCTATTAATACTCATCGTTACTCTTCGACATTGACCATTTTTTTGTACCAAAAATTACGTTTTTATATTTTTTGACGAATAAAATCTGCATAGAAAACTCAATACTTCTCCTTCAATGAATTATTTGTTTGTACGTGACCGTAAATTATGGAAGTTATGTTAACAATGTAATTGTTTACATCAATTTTGTTCCAAAATTACATTTTTTTGCAAATTAAAAGGTCATCACGATTGATTTTTGGGATATTTCAATAGATAATTCTTCGAATTAATTTCTAAGTGTTTAAAAAATAAGCGGGGTTTCTTTAAATTGATTTGCGATAATTTCCGGATTTACACGTCACGCGAAAGTTGGCGCAGATGGTTGAAATCCCGTGAAAATGGTGAGATTACAGTGTATTTGTTTTGGTCGTAGTATTAAATTATTTCAATGCATTTTATCACAATGAATAAACTCAGAGTTCAAACCAATCGATTCTATGATTGTTCTACTTAAACAAGTGAAATATTTAAACTGTTGCTAATAATGATAGAGAGTGACAGGTAGTAATGCAATGGAAGATAACCTCTTCGTTTCAATGAATAGTAAGAGCTCGATGGCTTTGAATTTAAATTGAATTCATTGAAACTAATTACGTTAGCAATTACAGAATAATGGAAAAAATGACGAAGAGGGATACAGCTGAGAAGCAGAAGGAGAAACTGAATTTAAATGACAATCCAGGTAAATATCTCACAATATTGACAGATATCACATGTCTATATTTAGAGCGGGAAAATTCGAATATTAAATAAAATGAAAAACGGAGTAAACTGGATATCTCAATGAAATGATTCTTAATGAAAAAAAAATTAAAAATGAAATGATTCGTGATGAAACTTTTTTGATGATTTCATTGAGAAGTTGAGAAAATTTCAGATGGAAAACATGTGTTAGAAGTGTTATTCGAGATTTTTTCAAGCGTTTTATTAAAATGTATATTTCACTCTGCTTCCCCTCTTTCTGAAATCTTAAAAAAAAAGAAACCGCGGAATTTTCATTTTATGGCTCGAATTGACCAAAATTATCCATTCAGAAATAATTCGAATGAATTTATATCAGTTTTTAAGAGATATTTTAAATTCCAATAAAGATACCAAATTTTTCATGAAAACGTTTTTGGTATCTGAAAAAAATTCTGTACTTTGCTTACATCCCGAAGTATCCACAGAAAATAAACTCTTCATGACAGAATTCTCTCGTGTTGCCATTTACTAAAATTGCGATGGCTATTGTTTATTCACAGACAATACTCCAATGAATTCAAAAAGCAAAGAGACTATTACAAATAACGTTGACGTAAAGATGACTACGAGGAAAGCAGAGACTGTCGAAGAGTTGAAGAATCAATTGGGTACATTGATGAATTCATTAGCAACTTTGTCAGCTGAGAAATCAAGAATGGAGGCTAATTTTCAGAGTGACAGGAAGCAACTGCGTAACGAACGTGAGGAGGTAATTATTTCAACAAAAATTATCATTTTCAAACATCTTTCTTTTCAATCCAAGCTTTTTATTCCACAAAAACTAAAATCAAGCTCAACTCATTTTATTTTATTTAATAAATCAAATTGAATTAATCAAATGAAATTTTCAGTGCGAAAGAATAATCAAAGACTTGAGAGAAAAACTGAAAAGATCCCAACACAATACACATTCCGAAGTTGAACATATTAAATATAAGTTAATAATGGAACGTCATGAGCGCGAAAAAGAACAGGCAGACAGTTCAGCAATGATAAAAGAATTGCAACGTTTGATAACAGACGAGCGTCGTGCAAAGGAATCACTAGAGCAGCAGATTAAAGAATTGAAGAATCACGTAGTTAATAAAACCCAGAATAAAATTCTCGAGGCAGAATTAGAAATAGCTAATAATAAATTGAAGCAGGCTGAGGCAGCAGTCAAAGAGACGCCACCTGTTCTCCTCTCGCTTCAATCGGAAATGGCTTCATTGAAGAAACAGCATCGGAATGCGATACACGAAGAGAGAAAGAGAGCAGCAGCTGCTGAACAGCAGGCAAAGATACTGGAAATGGCTCATGAATCGAGAGTAGTTGGATTAGAATCAAGATTGGCTGAATTATCGGATACTGTTGGTGGTTACGATAGATTGAGACAACAGGATCAATTGGCGATTCAGAAATTAAAAGATCAACTGATTGAATTACAAAAGAATAAAGCCAAAGATTATTCATGTAATGTAATTAGTGAAACACCGGAAGAATTATCAAATGATATTAAAATATTATTCAATAAATTATCAGCCATTTGTAATGAAAAAAAATGTTCATTCAATATTGATGAATTTTTATCGAGCATTAATTTACGAAGAGCTGATGATAATGATTACAGAGAAAAATATGAGATGATTGAACAAGAATTTGATAATTATAAGAAACAAGTTGCTGCTAAATTAGAGACAGTTAATGATAGGAAAACTGAGAATAAAAGAACTGATAAAAGTACAGAATTGAATTTAGCGAGAACTTACAGCAAGAATTTGGAGGAGCGTATTAGAATGCTTAATAAAGAAGCTAGTAATCGTGAGAATGAGATGAAATTGAAATTAGAGCAGCAGACACAACAGATTCAAGAAGAACGCATTAGATTCGAGAGAATATTGTCGCAAAAAGAGACGGAATTTCGGTCAAAAGTTGGGGCACTTGAGCATCAAATTTTGAGACAGAGAGAAAGATCATTGGCACTTTTAGATGAAAAAGATCAGGAAATAAACACACTTAAATCATCGTTCCGTGCTATTTTAACTCAACATGAGAATTTACCGGGGAATTATGAGAGACAGGGGGAGAATAAACCAATTGAATCGGGGGTGGATTTCGTCACTTCGCTATTGACTGTTGATAGTCCACCGATGCTGCATTATGCTCAAGAGTTGGCGCGGAGAGACATTCAGGTTTCTGGATTAAGAAAACAGAACAGCGAACTTGAGGCAACGCTTAGGGAGAATCAGAGAGATCTTCTTGCAACTACGCAAAGACATGCGGAGGAGATTAAAACGCTGGAAAGTAAAATCACTAGGTGAGTGCAATTAAATTCGAAGATTAATGATTGAAGTAAGACGGAGTGATTTCATTTTCTTGGTGGTTTTTGTGATTCATTTTGGGAAATAGAGGAATTGATGGTGGAATTTAAATGAGCACGCATAAATTTAAAGTGAGACCTTTTCGCACTGGTGTGTAAAGAATTTTTTTTTACTAGTTGGAACCTTATGCACTTCATAGATTACCGGTCCGGGTATAAAAACATTGCTCATGCACTCGAGCGATAAATACTATTTTATAGGCGCTTCAACATCATGTAAAAACCGGACATTTTCTAATGACTTTGTTCTTCAAATATTTAAATGTTGTAATTTCATTTGAGCCATCCATTTTGAACCATAAGAAAATATTCTAAAAATTTCCAGAAAAATTTGAATCGTGTAATTTGTAAGAAAAATTGATTAAAAGAATGGAAAATTGCATTTTTTGGACACTACTATTTTTCAATAAATGAAAGTACATATTTTTTTATCACAAAAACCTATGCGAAAATTTTGAACTCACTCCTTTCTAAGATATTCGAATTACAATAAATTCTACTTACCCTAAACGTATTTTCCTCAATTAAAATTGCAGATTGGAGGCTTACAAGTCTCGCGAGGGCGCAAATCTTGAATATCTGAAAAATGTTATAGTGAATTTTTTAACAAGCAACGATACATCAAGCAGACGCCACATGCTCAATGCAATAGCAACGGTCCTTCGATTTACAACCGATGAAATGGATAAAATTCAAAAATCCAAGTGACACAGGCACTGTGTGTAAATGAAATACACACGGAAAAAAAAAGAAAAATAAATCCTCAGAATCTCAGAATGGGAAATGTGTTCTATTCTATTGTAAATGAATACAATAATTAGAAATTCCTTGAGAAAATTATTGCATCACATTAATTAAAGTAGATAAATTCGAATATAAAGAATCTAAAGACTTGTCAATTTCATGTAATTGTGCATTGAATTTATTACATCAATATCTTTACAGGGAATTAATCACTCTTGGTTGGCATTGAAAAAATATTCTCATGCTGTTTTTATTCTTTTTTCCTTTTTTTTCGTGGGTATTATGACCAACGTGCACTTTGGATATTTTATATTTATAGATTATTCATCATTGTTTCCGTTGTATTATATATACCGAATACTAATTCGCAATTCTATTCTTATTATTAATAAAACAGTTTTACAATAAACTTCATAATAATCTGTTTTACAATAAACTTCTTGTGTATTGTTTTTTTAAAATCTTTTCCTTTCTTCAATCATTTTTTTAATTTAATATCGCCTCGTGTTAATGTACAAAAAATTGGCTGGATTAAAATCAACAGCATTTTGGATTTTAATCAACGCGTGAAAATTCAATATTTTCAAATATCGAACCAGGAAGATATTCACTAGATGGGCACAGCTTGTGTTTCAATTCAGTGTTTGAGTTTAAAAAAATGATAAAATCAGATATGGAAATTAATTTCACTTTCTTGCTTTTGTTGAATAACTCGAAAATTTGAGAACTTTCTTCAAAATCTGTCTAACTCTCTTAATCTCCGAGATATTCGGGGAAAACTCATTAAGCAAAATTAAATTATCTTGTCTCTTTACTCACTTACTGAATTGCTGGCAGAAAAAAAAATGTTTCGTAATTAATTAACTTTTATGGACGTGTTGGAACAACGGATGCTGTTCTACTTGCCAGTTGGATCAATTATCAGAGCCATAAGGCAACGAGCTCAAAAAAGAATCACTCATTTTTTCTTTACTGCAGAAATTTCATCAAAAAGCATCAAATTTAATTTTATTCCGCGAAATCAAATCTGTTAACTCGCGTATTCGACTTTTTACTAAAGAAAAATTTCTGATAAAGATGAAGGAATTAAGTAATTAATTTTCACAAACCTTCAAGGCATTATTTTTTTGACTCTCGTGCAGTCGCTTCGGAGCTTAGAACATCGGCGATTGTCAACACAGATTACAATTTTTTACTATTATTTTTTTTCCTTTATTTCTCATTAAAAATTCATTTCATCATCTCCTTCTGTTTTATTCAACACTTGTTTCAAATAATCTATCAATTAGACATCAGTATATAATATATATGCTTCTTCAATATACATACATTTAGGTATATATTTCTTTATCTTCGTTTAAGGTCATCTCTCTCTCTCTCTCTTTTTCTCTTTCTCTCGTATATTCGGATCTGCATCAATGTTAATAATTCGTGATGTTCCAACGTGATAGGATTTTCTTATTTTTTTTTATATACATAATTTCATTGGTTTTATACAGAGGGATCAAACTAATATACAGAGGCCTTTGATAAAATGGTTTTCCCCGAGAATGATTTTTTTTTTCATCCAAATATATGAATTGCCGAAAAGTACATTGTTATTTTTTTGAACACTTTTTTTTGTAGTATTTTTAGTTTTTCTTTGAAAAATATTATCTTCGCCAAAAATTGTGTTTTTTCTCGAAAGATTTGTCTTTTTTCACTCATTTGGTTGGTTTTCTCTTTTGTTTAAGAAACAAATTATTAATTACAGCAATGATACAATGACTCGTCACTTTAATAAGGCAATAAACAACATATTGGAAGTGAAAACTACCATATGAAGTTTTTTTTTAGTCCACAAGTTGTTCTCTGACGTTAAAAAATGAAGAATATTAAGAAAAGAAGGAAACAAAGGTTTCATTAATTTATATTCTAGTCATATTCTAACGCTGGTATTATTACGTTTTTTTCGTGTATTTATAAAAGAGAATTCGGAACGTTAGGAGATTGTCTACAATAATGAATGTTTTTTTTTCTTGGATTTTAGATTAATCATGAAAATGATGGCAATTGTGTGTGTGGATGGGGAGAAAACAAAAACATGATTGTTTTTTCTATCATAAAAAATGTGTATATAATAAGTACAGTGACTGAACTCTCTCTTTATAATTTAAATAAAATTCTCAATTATTATTACTCTTTCTTCCATTAAATTGAAAGCCTATTCCAACGTTATATATCAGTTGGATGAATTTTATTTTTGGCTCAATTTGGTCCGATGAACTGGTACTTATGCAAGGGCATTTGATGCTGGAAAATCATTAATTTATTTTTTTGAGTGAAGAAATTCATGTGATTCTTATTTCGTAATTTATTCTCATGGAAATTCCCGCAAAAACTAATGACAAAGTTCAATTAAATTATCTAGTTTCAACTCTTTACTACTGAATGATGTAAATATTATTTTTTCGTTTGTTGAAATTATTTCTGAATATTGCTCAATCAATTATTAGATGATTTCCTTTTCTTTGGATGGAGTACTCAATTGAACTGAATGTTTTCTCAGTTGAATCTCAAATGTTCAGCGTATTCATTTCTTTAAATATGTCGAAAGCTAATGGAGATACAGATTTTTTTCATAGAAACCTTTTCCGAAGGTCTCAGTCTTCTTTTGAAAAAAAGAATTAATGTAATTATTGCTCAATCATCAGCTTGCCCTTGCCCGACACTCTTTGCATCTAAAAATTCTCTCAATTTACATGTACATTACATAATCGCTTCTAATTAATGGATACAATTGAATACGCATTTAAACATTGCGCTTTCACTAAAAACAGTTTTTTTCTTCATCCTCTTTTATCATTAGTTTACAAGTTATTTATGTACAGAAGATTTTCTTTTCATTACTGCATCAAATATATAGACACTTTACTGGTTTTTTTTTCGTTCTGTCAATTTGTTTTCGTTTTTTCCTCAATTATGTCTGAATTATTTTCAATAATGCTTGGTATGTTCGTTTATTCTGTTTTTTCAATTCTTTTCATCCTAACAACACCATTACTTGATTGATCTATTCATATAACACTTTTAAAAATATTTGAAAATTGAACAGGAGACAATAGAATACAATTAATTGATAATAAGAAGAAAAAATAGAATGAAAAATAAGTAAATTTATAATTGTGTAATGAAATTATTATAAATGGGAATAATCATTTTAAAAAGAGAGGAAATTGCATTTATGATTTAAAGGGAAAGGGGGAAAACACAGTGTGAGAGTATTTTTTATTTAAACATAATTTTGTAAACGTATTTTCATTATTTTTCTCATTTCTTATCACCTCTGAGATAATTGAAAGCTTACAAATAAAATAAGAATAAAATTGGGTGAAAAAATTAGCCAATTTGAGAATATTAGCCGCCATAAAGCATTACTTCTGCATTCCTAGATCACAGTCATTTTTGGGTATGGCTGCTAAATCATCGTGAAAATATTTCATCACCTTTTTTTTAATTTTCAAACAATTATGTTTATAATTTAAAAAAGAAAGAACTAAAGAAAAAGAGAAAAACGAGAAATGAGCATTTTTTTTGAAGCAAAAAAAATAGGAAATTGCAAAAACTTATGAATACTGGAAAGTGGCTTACACATGTTTTCTTCTTAAACACAAGTACGAAACAATTGTAGCATTTTCGAAATTATTTGAGCGAGACTCAATGAGAAACACTTTTTTTAAGAAAATTACTGAATTTACTTAAATCAAATTAGTAATTTTTCATAAGAATTTTTTTTTATTTGGGAATGTGTTCAATTAAATGTTAGACGAAAAAAACACTGACTCTAATCCAATTATCTTAATTTTAATGAATATTCAGGGGAAGCACATTTGATGAAGAGCAGAAAAAAATTGAAATAAAAAATTATTTCACACACAAATTAAAGTGTTTCTCATATTGCTTTATTATTTTCATCAATTACCACAATTTTCGCATCTCCCTAGTGAAAAAAATAATCATTACTTTAATGATTGAGGCAATTTATGTAATATATTATAT
>JABSMS010026907.1:0-10303 GCA_018902275.1 Aleiodes sp. PSUC_FEM 10030003
TATTAATTTTTGCGTGGTACTCTACGATACTGGGATCGTGCTTTTAATTACAAAAAAAAATGAAATGAAAGAAGAAAGAAAAAAATCATCAATGATAAGTGAAAGAATTGATAAAATATTAATGAACAAAATAATTAAAAAAAATAATAATAAAGGCAGTGGTGAAGGCACCCAGGCTGTGATAAGTAGAGACAGTTACAGAGACTATATAAGAAACTATTCTACACTTATATATTACTAAAAAGAAATGAAAAAAAAAATTGATGAAAAATTGAAAAAAAAGGTAAACATAAAAATCACTTACCCGGCTATCCCTCTAACAATTTAAAAAAAATCGTTAAAGTAGGTAAAAAAAAAATGTAATCGTAAATGTACAGAGTCAGTGTGAGACTGAATGAATTCTTAAGGAAAGAAAAAATGAAGAATTAATAAAATTTGAGGAACATCAATTAACAATAATGCGCAAGAGAAAATTTCCTGAATTTTAATGAAGAGAAAGAATGAAAAATTAATGGGGAAGAACGATACGAATGCGGAGTATTAAAGTGGATGAAAATTAAGTTATGATTAATAATATTACACGATGATTGAAAAATAATTAAAAAAATCTTTGTGCTTTGTACTGGGCACTGTTGAGCAGTGGCCTATTGGCACTTAATACTTTGGATGATGGAATAAAAAAATAATACGTGAATTATGATATACAATAGAGTCTATATCACACACAATACATAGCATAATAATATATTGCCAGCATATACGTTGTTTGTACGATGAATAATAATAATTAAAATGAAGAAAGAGAGATATAGATGAGGTATTGGGTGATTGGAGTCAAGTATAAGAATTGAGTGATGAGGATTGATAAGTTTTGGGTGAATTTTCTGAGGATTGGAGGGGGATACAGCTTTTTTTTGGAAGATTCTTGAAGGGGAGAATTAGAACTGCAAAAAAATGTCGAAGTGAAAGTTTCTCTGTCTTTTATTTTCTGAGATATTTGATGAAGAATGATTGAGAATTTTTTTTATCGAATTCATGTAAATTTCTAGTTTTTTGAGAATATCTCGGGAAATAATTGAGATAGAGAATTTCCGTGAAAACCATTTTTTAGGTCTGAAAATTCTCTACAAAAAAGGTATTCGCAAAAATTTATGTATCTCGCTTAGATTCTGAGGTATTCAACAAAAACCAATTTTAAATCATGGAACTAGTTGATTTAGCATTGTTCACCGGTTTTTTGTGAATATCTCTGAATGTGAGGCAGATAGAGGAATTTTTGTCAATACCTTTTTTTTTGGTCTTGAAATTCTCTACAAAAAAGGTCTCTACAAAAATTGCTCTATCTCGCTTAGTTTCCGAGATAATCCAAGAAAATCGATTTTTAAGTGAACGTGAGTTCGTTAGGAAATTCAGTTTCTTTAAATATCTCGGAAATTAAGGGAGATGGGGAAATTATGGTAATTATTTTTTTTAGGTCTTCAAATTCTCTATAAAAGTGGTCTCTATGGAAATTCTCGCTCTCTTAGAGATAACGAGATGATTCACTCAATATGATGAAAATTTCAGAATTAACTAATCTCTCATCACTTCATCGATGAAACAAAAAATGAAACAAACTAAATGGAACAAGTATTTGCAGATGAAATGAGGAATGATGATAAATTGTAGCAGATTCACTAGTTAATTAAGATAATAAGCGAGGCTAGAAATTAGTTTGAAAATGAGTAATAAAATAAAGATAAAAAATTTAAAGAAAATGGTCTTTTAGTCAGTCAGCTAGGCTTTAGGTGACCGAGTCAAGTGCAAAGCCCTGTGCCTTCAGCAGCGGACATCGGCTCACCGAAAAAAAAAACATTTTTAATGAAATGGAAAAAAGGAAAAATAACGAAATCCAAGAAATTTAACCGTCCGTTTTAATTTTTTAATAAATAAGAAAACTGAAATGGAAAAAAAACGTAAAATAAATAAAATCATGAGAAAAAAAATGATAATTAATTAATTAATGATTAACGTATGAATTATGGAAAGAAAATTGTAAATTGCAGAGGTTCATTAAACGTAATACTTTATTGTTAGATAATGTGAAAGGAAAAACATTTTTGTGGAGGGAAGAGAGAGAAAATTTTAAAAATCCATGGGATTTATTTTTTTCTCGTGAATAAAAATGTATTTTTGGGACTTGATGGTTCAAAGTAGATTGAATTTAATGAAAAATGTGAATTTTAAAGTTTGATAAAAAAGGTGAGGAAGTATCTGATGCGACGATTACGGTTAGTGTCGAGTGGTTTTTTAGATTGTCCCCCAAAATTACGTGGAAATAATGTGATTGAATGAAAATTTAGTGAAGTAGAAAAAGTGAAAAAAACATGTCGCAGCTGCTTTCGTGAATATCTCGGAAACTATGAGGTTTGAAAAAATTTGTCAAGAGACCTTTTTTGTGGAGAATTCAATTTCGTACAAGAAAGGTTCCTCGCGATTTTTCCCTAACCCCATTGTTTTCGGAGATATTCGCGAAAGAAGATGCAACAATTTTTTTTACTGTTTTCGAAACTGAAAACATTATGTTTGGCTTATTTTGGAAATATCTCATAAATTATAGGGTTTAGGGGAATTTTTCAAGGAACTTTTTTTGTGGAGAATTAAATTTCCTAGAAAAAATGTCTCTTGTGATTTTACTCTAAACCCAATAGTGTTCAAGATATTTGCAATAAGAGCTGAAGCAAATTTTCTAACTTCTACTTCATTGCTGAAGAAAAGAAAAATGGAAAAAATGAAAGGAATCCTTGCACACATCTAACGCGACCCAAAGACAATTAGAAGGAGGGAATAAGCGCAAAAAAATCTCGATGTTGTAATCCTGTTAATTGCTAATTCATTGTTATAGTAGTGAAACTATGCAAGTGATAACGTCATTATTTGTGCAAAGTATTAAAAAAACACTAAGAAACTGAAGATAAAAATAATTGATAAATTTTGAGAAAGAACACAAAAATAGAAGCGATGCTCGAGTGAATTTGAAACGAGAAATTTTTCTCCAGTTCACGAGATATATTAATAATGTACGTGTTAAAAGACTTCGTCATTATTATTCATAATTTAAATTTGGAATTTAAAAATCATAAAAAATTTCACGATCGCTGATTATCTTTAGGAGAAAAAATAGTATATTTCCGGACGAGAGAGACAGAATTTTCCAAAGAGTGCGAAGTTTGACGGCGAAGCCGAAGGCGAGGGATGCCAATCGCACGAGTTGAAAAACTCTGTCTCTTGCGCCAGGATTATGGTTTTTCATTAGTGACGTTACGTTCTCAAGTTCGAGAAAAGGTTTTTCTCGAGCGAGTGACCGTAGCAGCAGTAATGAAAAAGGTTTTTCGAGTTGCGTTCGATATGAGGGCGATGATTGCATTGTGGGAAAAGAATTGTAACATTCATTTCCTGCGATCAAAAAAATTTAATTTTTGACTTCTTAAAATTGACGGATTTTCAAAAATTTCATAATTTCATCGAAAAGATCGGAAAATTTGAGCTGAACAATGATACGGAAAAGTCTCCGCCAGATCAATACTTTCCGAATTATTAAAAAAACAAATTAAATCATCAACTCTTACTTCATCGATTATCTCGATAAGTATCGATCCAAAATCGATTGCCCTATACCATTTTCCAGTTCAAATTTTCCGTTCTACCCGATGGAATGAAAAGAAAAACCTTTTGAAGAGTACATCATCGCCCATTTGCATTAAATCCACTTTCTTTACCCTAAAAAAATCACAAAAAAACATTATACATCGGCAACAGGACAATTATTCTCTCAACGACACGTGTAATTAATTAGCGAGAAGAGAATTTAAAAAAAATTAACTAAACTACGTAACGCCGCAAGGCAGACACTGCCACACCAGTGAGTGAACGCGAGAACACCACGAATAATAAAAAAAGCAAAAAAAAAAGTTAATAAAGAATCTGTGCAAATTTAACACCGAAAAAACTGCGAAAACACATGAAACATAGTTGTATACAAATCTGCATTAAAAGAGAAATTAAATTGATCATTCGTGATTTGCATAAAAACACAGAATACACAAAAGAAAAAAAAATTAACCAACTCTTTTACCACTATTGTCGTACCTCATTAATTCGTAGGGAACTTAGTTCTATTGTTATACACAACTGTATAAGAATGATGAAAAAAAAAAGAAATGAAAAGAATGAAAAAAGCACCGCCAGTGTATACCACCGCACATGTTTATATTAAAAGGGGGAAAACAACTTAATTAAATGAATTATTATAAAAGAATAATTAATCAATTCAATGTAAAATTATAACCGTGATGATTGTCTCATTTAAAAAGAAAAGATTTAAAAAACAGTCGAGTTTGAGATAAAAAATTCAATGAATTCAATTAATTAATAATGAAATTAAAAGAAATTGGGAGGGAAATTTAAAAAGCACTCTGCTTTACTTCCAAAAACTGCATTCTTCGCTCTAATTAAATTCAGCGTAATTAAGTGTTATTTAGGAGAATTTAAAAAGTTATTTGACACAATTTAACAGAGGAACCTTGACGGCGGGTCGTAATTATTCGTTTCGTGGTTATTAAATTTAACTGATTAATGATTTGGGTTAATTACGAGGACGAAAGTGGGTTAAGAGGGTTTTTATGAATATCTCGGTAAATATGAGAATGGGAAAATTTTTGTGGAGGCTTTCTTTGTAGGGAATTTTCAGAGCTACAAAAAAGGTTTTGGCGAAAATTTTGATATCTCAATTATTTTCCGAGATATTTGAAGAAAACTGGGAAAGTAGAACCAGATTAATCAATTTGATTTGTGTTCTACGGTTTTTGGGGAATATCTCGGTAAGTAAGGGAGATAGGAAAACTTTTGTTGATACCTTTTTTGTAGTGAATTTTTAGAGCTACAAAAAAGGTTTCGGCAAAATTTTCATATCTTGATTATTTTCCGAGATATTTAAAGAAAACTTAAAACTGTAGAATCAAATCAACCAATTTGACATTTGTTCCGGAGTTTTTGGCAAATATCTCGGTAAATATGAGATATAGAATTTTTTCTGTAGAGATCGTTTTCGCAAAATTGCTACACCTCGCTTAGTTTCCGAGATATTTAATGAAAACCAATTACAAAGTGATTTTATTTCATTTTTTTGCAAATATTTATTCCCAAAAATGATGAAAAAAAAACTACAATCGATGGAAAAAAATTACACACATGACGTATTATATTATATATGCAATTCTACGATCACTGCCAAAAGGGCGTTACTCACAACGTCAGTTTCGTTATCTTAGATATGTTGTATTTTTCGGCCTCCGCGCGTTTAAAACGAATTTCAATTAAAAAAAAAAGATGAAAAATTAATTCGGTAATTAAACACCGCGTGCAGGTGATTGTTCATAATACTGCCAAGCATAGAAAAATCGAGTCATCGTATTTATAAAAAACGGAAAAATACTGAAAAAAACTATTATGTAGAGAAACAAAAAATTAAGAAATTCAACTTTTAATGAATTTAAACTCTGAAATACTCTTCAATGACACAATTACAATTTACATAATTACTGTTAACTATTATCATCTGCATCGTGTTTGACTGGTTCGTTTCATTGTTTTCGCTTGCTTGAGATAATTTTTTAACTGAGAAAAAACAAACGATTTAAACACTAAATTCAGTGGTGAAGTGAACGGGGTTTTCGGTGAATATCTCGATGAATAATGGAGATAGGAAAATTTTTGTAGAGACTTTTTTGTAGAGAATTTTCAGAGCTACAAAAAAGGTCTTGACGAAAATTCCGTTATCCCCTTTGGTTTTCGAGATAATCTGCCAAAACAAATTTTAAGTAATAAAACAAGTTAATTTGGCATCGTTCGGCGGTTTTCGGTGAATATCTCCGAAAATAAGTGAGATATAGAATTTTTGTTGAAACCTTTTCTGTAGGTCTTCAAATTCTCTACAAAAAAGGTTTTCGCAAAAAATTTCCTCTCTCCCGAAATTACCGAGATATTCACGAAAAACCAAACGCTCAATTTTTTCGACTTTGTTCTTCCACTTCATTACTGAATAATCATTCATTAATTACAAAAAAATAAAAAAATAGTGACTTTCATTGATTAGACCCGCCCTCTTCGGTACCGTTAAAATTCTCCAATTCTCAATCGTACCCGCATTTAAAAACAAACCCGTTATTATTTTTCCTATTTAAATTTCGTTATTTTCTTTCACGTAAACTCATAAACATTTTACACTTATAAATAAAGTAAAAAAAAATCTTAAATTAATTGTGAATAAAATCGATGGAAAATTATATATCAATGGGCTCATTGGCTAAGCGCAAAAAACCTAAATTAATTATTTTCGTTTTTAGATAAATTGAATTAAACATAAAAATTATGAATGAAAAATTTATGAAAAATTGTGAGGGAAAAAATCGGGAAAGTGGCAAAAAAAAAAAATTATAAAAATTATTTGATTGATAAATTTGTATTATCAGTGTGATTATTTATTATATTTGAATTAGGTCTTCAAAATTATTCGGTGGAAAAAAGGAAGAAAATAAATTTTTTCGAATGGTGCTTTGGAATAAATTAGACTGAATTATTGTTGTTATATTTAAAAGAAGAAAAAAAGTAAAAAAAAGAGAAAAAAAAATTAAATTTAAAAATTGAGAAAAAACAATTGGGAATTTACACCCGATAAATTGGATAAATTGGAATTTGTAATTATTATTTTAATGAAAAAATTTTATATGCGCTATTTAGAGCACAAATGATCCGCAATAAAAAATGAGAAAAAAAGAAATTCGTTCACTTTTAAAAAAATAAATTACTTAAAATGAATAAAAAATTTTTAAAAAAATTGGTAAAATTTTTGGCTTTTATTTCAAAAAATTAAAATTGAATTAATACTAAATTTTGATTATTAAGAATTTTAAATGTATTCAATTAATTCACAAAATTATTGGAGAACTTAAAAAAAATGCGAAATGAGTCTCAAAATAATTTGAGACAATAGACTGACTTTGAATAGTAGAAATTCACTATTTGACGTTTTCTTCGTTTTTTTTCCTTTCCTTTAGTATTTTTTTAATGAAGAATTTTAGTGAAAAAAATTATTTTAAAAAAATGCGATAAAAATAGTTGTATAAACATTCAATTAAAAATCTCTCTCATTTACTTTCAAATGCCATCAAAATTGAAGAATTGATAACGAGTGAAAGAATGTGAGAAAAATAATTTTTTTTCACAAAAAAAAATGAAAAAAAATTATTCACAATGAAAAATATTGTCTCTGAGTGTAAAATAATGTACCGAATAGTAATGAAGCCCGATAATAATAATAATGGTAATGAATTAATAATTATTAATTACTAATACTGGATAAGTTAAATTAATTGAGAAATAACAAATTTATCAAATTCTCGTGCAAAAATAAAATCTTTTTTTTTTCCTTCCAAATATATTAAATAATTGTGGAGAGAGGGCAACATGCGTGCCCAAATTGAACAAGTCCAGATATTCATTGATAATGTTAACAAATCCATTTCTCATCATTTCTTTTTTTTCTAAACAAATCTTTTAAAATAATTCAGTGGAAAGAATTAAAAAGATTAGGTTTTTTAAATTGTGTTTGTCGGTTTTTTACAATAACTCGGAAACGCGTTGATCTAGGGGAATTTTGTATAGGACCTTTTTATCAGGGAATTAAATTCTCTATAAAAAAGGTTACCTGATAAATTCCCCTAAATCCAACGGTTACCGAGATATTTCCAAAAGAATGAAAATAATTTTTTTTCACTTGAAAAAATTAAAAGATTCTTCATTCAAATTCATTTAAATTGAACGATAAAAAAGCGCTCGAACAAGTAATCACTCAATGAATAATAATTCATTAATTCAAAGGTGTTTCTAAAGAGAAAATTGTTTAATGCATAATAATAATGATAAATAAAAGAAAAAGAATGTGAGAAAGAGGAAAAAGAACTGTGAAAAATCTTTCAAATAGATTGAGTGCATTATTTTTAATTAAAAAAATAATGCAAAACAAATTCGTATTTTTCTGAAAATAATGCTAATCACAAGTTAGAAACAATATGGAAGATTGACAAAATAATAATTAATCCAATGGAATTTATAGCCCGGTCATTGTATGTAACGTTGTAAATGCTTGAAGAAACGTAATTTTTGTCACTCAGAAAAAGAAGAAGAAAAAAAAACAAAAACGTTTAAAAGAGAAATGGAAAAAAAATCCTCAATTAACCAAAATGTAGATACGAATAAAATATACAATTATTTACATAAAAAGACAACTGTATATGCATAGAGTATATTTTCGAATGGAGTTTCACGGGTCGATGGAAATTACATGGAACACATAGACACAAACAAAACGAAAATTGACAATTTTTTCGGTTATTTAATGAAAAATAAAATTGAAAATTACCAAGAATTTATAGTTTTTATGGTGAAAATTGTTCGTCAGGGTGTTAGAGCTTTTAAACGATAGAAAAAGAGAGAGAAAAGAATGATTATTGTGATTGGTAATTGCCTGTTATTAGAGTAATGAAGTGGTGAAATGAGGAGGTGTGAATTTGGTTTGGTTTTTTGAGAATAACTCGAGAAATAATGGAGATGGAAACATTATCGTCCTTCTTTATAGAGCGAAATGAGAGCAACAAAAAAGGCTTCGGTGAAAATTTTGCATCTCAATTATTTTTGGAGATATTTACAAAAAACTGGAAAACTGTGAGAGTAGATCTATCAATTTGATTTTTGTTATGGGGTTTTTCGCAATTATTTCAATGAATATGGGAGATGGAAATTTTTTTTGTAGAGGATTTTTAGGGTTACAAAGAAGGCTTAATGGAAATTGCTCTATCTCCCTTAGATTTTACGATACTCAAAGCAAACTGATACTCGAGCGGAAAATACATAGATTTGTTCTTCGTTTTTTAGAAATAACTCGAAAATTAATGGAGATAGAAGAATTTTCGACGAAACCTTTTTGTAGAGCGGAATGAGAGCTACAAAAAAAGTCTTAGTGAAAATTTTGCTATCTCAATTATTTTTAGGGATATTCAGAAAAAACTGGAGAGGTGTGAGTGGAGATTCCTGAATTTGATTTTAGTTTTCGTTTTTTTTGCGATTATCTCAATAAATATGAGAGATAGGGAAAATTGTGTTTAGAACTTTTTTGTAGAGAATTTTTCGGGCTACAATGAAGAATTCGGTGAAAATTTCACTATCTTCATTATTTTAAGAGATATTTAATGAGAGCCAAAGATCGAGTAAAAATCAAATTGGTTTCTATTTTTTTGAGAATATCTCGAAATCTATGGAAGCTACAGGACTTTTCACAAATACCTTTTTTGTAGCCCTGACTTTCCTCTACCAAAAAGGGTTTCTCAAAAAATTTCGTATCTCCATTATTTCTCGAGTTATCCTCGAAAAACCCCGCAAACTCCCCAAAACCCGGAATTCACGTCATTTCACCACTTCTCTGAATCTCCCAATTAATCAATTAACTAAAAAAAATCCCCCAAAAATTACTCCTCGAAATTCTCTTTGGAAGCACCTAGCATCCTCAGATCTCAAAACAAAGCGAAGAACACAAGAAAAACAAAGTAAAAAAAAATTGTAGATTTTGTAATTAAAAATATTTCATCAATTAATTAATTAAGAAACAAGAAAAAAAACATCAGCGGCATCTCGTATCCCTCATTTTCCGTGGCTCAGTGCGCATTATTGAACAAAATAAAACCGAACGAAAAGCGTGAGAAGCGATTAATTTAAGAACCTAATTAAACAATTATTAAAAAAATGAGAGAAAAAGAAGATGAAAAGAATAAATAAATAACAAAGTCCGCATATAAACAATTGTACAGGAGCATCGAGTGGCTCTAGTTATTGTATTATTATAAATGAATAATAATTAATAATAATGCATGATAAACATGAAAAAAAAACAAAACTGCTAATATTATTTTTAATTACAATTTAAAAAAACTTTAGTTGAAAATATTAATTAAAAATAAATTTTAAAAATTGAAAAAAAAACAAACGAAATGGAAAAACAATTTGTATTTAAGTGGCATAATTGTTGGAATGTGCGAATTAACAAGACAACTATAGTTGAGAAATTAATTAATCAATTAATTAATTAATTAATTGATTGATAATAAAAAAAATTGAAGAGAAGTGATGAATGGTTAATAAAAAAGAAAAGAAACACGTTAAGTTATAATTACTCTTTCCCGATGGTTTTTTAGTATTTAAAAAATGAAAAAAA
>JABSMS010026908.1:0-26936 GCA_018902275.1 Aleiodes sp. PSUC_FEM 10030003
ATTAAATAAAAAACATTTATTAATAAAAAAAAAGGATTTTCCTAATAATTATGAAATTTCGTTCGAAAATCGTGTTTATAATTACTCTATACGCTTAAGAAATTCCAGAATTTTTTTATTTGACGGAGACATGACCAATTTTGATCAATTCTCCTATTCAACTACATATGAAGTTAGTTATTAATTTTCTGCGTTAATAAATTCCCGAATGCCCTGAAAATTTTACTGAATTTTTTAAATCATTTGATAAACATAATTAATTTGGTTTCATCAATTTGTGACTATTCTTCTAAGGTCGCTGAACATCTCCAAATAACGAAAAATTACGGAACAATCTAACTGATATAAATGACCTTGATATTTCTGAGTGAAAAACAATCATCAATCGAACAAATTAATCAAATAAAATTTAATCCAACTTCTCCGTTAAAATCGAATTTTATCGAGACTAAAATTCCATTCCCCAATGGAAAAATGAAATTAAAACAAACAAAAAACCTTCTATTGTCGTTACAGGTTTCATTCTTTTCAACGAGTCCAGAGCTCTCGAACAAACAACGTTTCGAGTACTTCACTCGAACAATACCGAGTGATCACTATCAAGTCAAAGCAATGGTTGATATTGTTCGAAAAATGGGCTGGAGCTACATATCCATAATCTACGAGGAGAGCAATTACGGTATAAAAGTAAGTGCAAAAAAAAAATTCCATAGCTATAAATTCCCTTTGCAATTTTCAATGAAATTTTTTTGTTACAATTTTTTTCCGTTCTCCAACGATTTTACATCGTTTCAAGGCAAAAAATGCATTCAACTCAAAGGCCGCATGACGTTGATAAAGGAGGGAGATGAAAAAAAAAAATTCAGAACAGAATAAAATAAAAAATGCAAAACGCATTAAAAAGGAAAAAATGGCTCATGCGTGGGAGTAATGGGGAAATATAAAACTGCCTCGGACCGTAGTAATAGAATTTTCACAGCCGATGGGACACCATAAATATTTATTTGTGTGTGACCTTTTTTACTATCGAGGAAACGCGAGTGTCTGCATAGTCCCTTTTCGCCACTGCATACTCAAAGAAATATCTCATGTTCGCATTAGTTTTCTTTTACCTTCCTCTGTGAATTGAGTGAGTTGTATACAGAAATCGAGTGGATTTTGTGAATAACATTGTGACATTTCCATTAAATTTTAAATTCTAGGTGAATTTCGAATTTAAATGTTTTATCATGGATTTTGTAGTATAAGTTTCAAGTAGAAACGGGCGAAATTCGAGGTCTGACCAAACTCGTTCATTTATCACTTGGAGGATGACACAACTAAGCATTTGTCGATTATCTGGGGATATGTGGGGGAAAAAGAGGTTGAGATAAATTCGCCGAGAACTATTTTGTGGAGAATTTCGAACGCCACAAGGAATATTTCCTGAAAATATACTTTTCTGGTAATTCAAGCACCGTCAATAGTTTTGTACATTTTGAGATTTTCATTAGTCAAAATTGTTAATTGAATGAGGTCAGAAAAATTTGAAAACATTCATAGTCAGCATTATTTAAATTTCTTTACGTTTTCAGGATTTTTCGTATTTTTTTCGCACAGCGTTTGTGAGAAGTTAATAAATAAACATGCCATTTGAGTTCCGTAAATTCAATGGTTAACGTACCACTCCCGTAATGGATCTGCATTTTACTGAAAAACTAGCTGACTGAGCACCATGAAAAAACTTATAATTTACAGGAATAATTCATAAACTCTACTATGCGGAAAAATCAACGTGATTCGGTAGCGGAATTTTATGCAAATATTGTTCAAAAATATTCTAATTTTCATTGCCTGTTCCTCAAGGGTATTTGTAACGCTATCATTCTCTCACTCGTGAACACCCCGATTCGACGTTCGATGAAACAATGTTTATATTTAGTCTGAAATTTCATCTTTCATTGTTCTGATTTATGCATATCAATTATAATAATTGAATAATTATTTCGTGGTGTTGATTCATATTTTTTTATAGATTTGAAACAAATTGCCAACCTAACTTCAATTGTAGCTACTGTCATATAATGAATCATTGGAATTATTTTTTTTTGTTTTTATATATTTTTTTTCAACTTTATACAACTTTTTTATATATTTTGATCAACTTTATTCATCTTCTCATTCTTTTCAAATTAGTTGCAGTAGTTATCCAAAAATTACACACGAGAATTATTTCTCCAGGAAACATTCCCAGGTAAACACCTAGAATGAAAATTTCTCCGTAAGGAACTCTCCCCAGAATTTTCTTCCGTAAAAAGTGTAATTTCCGAACTGAATATTTCCAAATGATCCCCACTTTATCAATGAACATGTCAAATTCAATTCAATCAATAAAAAACCGAAAAAAAATCAATCGAATGCAGCGATGATAAAATAGAATGAAAAATTTTCATTATCCATGGTACAGAGTTTAATCAGATAGAACCCCAATGGCTGATTAAAACGACCGAATGAAAACATTTGTACGAGGTAGAATAGGAAGGAGAGGCCACAAAACGTTAATTTGTTGATTCCAGTGAAAAGTTGAAGGGTGAAGAGGAGAAAGAGGACGGGAGGGTCTAATGTGTACCATCCGAAAATGCAAATTATTTTAATTCCCTCTCCCTTGACCCCTTAATTCGAACAGTGTCCGTGTATACTAACCATCCCTATCCATTCTCATCCCCCCCCTACTTTTGCACTCTGCGAAGCACTCTTATCTAACCAACTCCCTTACAAAACGTTCCACATAATTCAATCTACAGTTTAAACGTTTTATCCACTCACCCACTGTTAATTTCAGTGAAATGTTTTTTATCCATTTTTAGTCACACGTACAAATGTAATTTTTAATCGAATACACGTTTCTCACGTTCGATAATTGTCAACGGGATAAATTGAATGTGTAATGGAAGAAATATCGAGGGAAATTGTAGAACTCGTTGGAAAATTGTCGTATCGAGTTCTCCACAATTTAATTCCTTTTGTTTCTTGATGGATTACAATTTTTTTTTAATGCGACGAGTCACTTTGTTTCATTGAAGTTGATGAATTTTTGCTTCCACTTTTTATTTAATTAGAATTTTCATTGAGATGAGAATTTAATTGCGTTTGTTTTAAATCAACATTTTTGATAATGCAATTTCTCTTTTCTTTTTGGGCATGGGGTGAGAGGTCACGTTTGAAATTGTTGGAAATAATCCCACCAAATTTCTACCGATGTAATTAAAGTCCTTGTTCGATTTCGATTAGCGCAGTTAGACCAAATCTCGAGTATTTTTGTTTTAGAGAATTTTCCTTTAGAAATTTTCACATCGCAAAATTCCGTTGCGATATCAATTGTCCTAACCGCATTTCCCTCATGCAATTTCTGATTCAACTTAAAAGTAGTTATTACTGTATTCATATGTGTGCGCACAGAAAACGTGAGAAAAAAATCGTGTAATGACTTTTCTTTAACCTCGTATTATATCGATCGACCTTGTCACCCGTTGAAGCTAAACAATTTACGTAAAATTGCATGCGGAATTTTTTCCTCTTCACTTCAAATATAAAAAAAAAGAAATTAAACTCTGATAAATCACTGGAATTCATAAATATTAATCTATTGAATGTCTATTAATACTTTAATCACCACGAATTTTGGATTGATATCATTGATTATTAATGCACTTATCTCATGAATTATTAAACGAGCCTTTAGAATCCACAGAGATATTCGAAATTTCACGGTAGATGAGGATTTCATAGAAGCAAATAGAATTAGTGCGGGTCACAGGGGGATTCCTTTTTTTGGGTCAATAGACGGGAAACTTTCCGATCAATAGCGATTTTTTAATATTATTATAAAATTGACTAAATCACCGTAAAATCGAGAACAAATAATTTTAAGCAAGTATATTTCTTGAGGATTTTTTAAACTGAGAATCCATCTGTAGATGAAAAATCAATAATATTTTGATCGTTAAGTTTTCATTCGTCTTCTGATCGGTTGAATTTTAGCGGTTAAAGTTCTCTCATTTATATATAATATAGAACCTCGTGTTTTTGTTGAATTATTTGGAATTTATCTAGTGATTCGTGAAAGATAAAAATATATCGTGTTTTTGTAGAATTAATTCATTCATTAATTTGAGTGTTGCGAAATTTAATTTAATTTACAATTTTTTAATCAATTCAAACCGAAATATTTAAAAAAAATATTGAAATATTTAGCAAATTTGAATTAACATGAAGCCTCACGAAATTAATTTCTTGTACATTTATTCGCTATGAAAATATTCACATAACATTCCAAATATCATCTGAAATTATTCATCGAAATTTCCATTAAATTATGATTCTTCGTAAACATTCGGTGGAATGTTCAATTGATAAATTAAATTTTAGGCAATTCATGGAAATTCAACGCACTAATGCATTGAATTTCCGATTAATACAAAATTGAAGTTCATATATTATTCAGTTCCTCAATCGTATTTGGGAATTCGAACTACTTGTTGAAATTTCAACGCTTATTGAATGGTAAAAATCGAATCGTTCTTAATAAATAAAATCTTCTCTGAAAAATGAAACTTCAAAGATAAAAAAAAAATTGTAGCGACTAGAATTAAAACAGAGGTTTCAGAAATTGATGTACACATTGATATTAGATTTTCAATTTTTTTTAACAGTGTACATTCTTTCTAGAATATCTCCGAAAACTTTATCAAGAGACTTTTGACGAGATCATTTGACTGATAATTTTTTCTAAGCCTACTGTTTCAAATATATTTCCAAAAGAATATAGAAAAAATATTTTATTCATCTTCATTTATTACTCAACTAACAAATTGTATAAACATTTTTCACTCAATTTTCGTGCAATCACCCTTAATCCAATAATTGGAATATGCTTCACTGGATGATCGAACAATTAATTAAAATTGGTTGATTAATCTACTGAGATTACACTTAATTGACAATCGCAACTAATCGAATTATCATCAAATAAAAATACTAAAAATTCCGGAAAAAATTGTGGAATAATTCATTAAAAAAAACAAACTGAATTATTATTCGCAAATTCAATTATTTCGATTGGATATCCCAAGAACTCCTCAACGAAACTAAAAAAATATGATGAAATGACGTAAAAATTTCACCGACTTTATTTTTCAAACATTAAACGAGAAAAAAATTCAAGTCAAACTTTCTTCTGTTTCTCTCTTCTCATTTTCCTTCTCCCCAAAGAACAAAAGTAGTAAAAAAAACAAAATAACTCAGAGATAACCCGCGAGAGAGGCATAATGATAATAATAACCGGCAGAGCCCCTAGTGCTAATGCAAAGCATAAATAACACTTCATATTTTCTTTTCCCCCCTTTTTTACGTTTAAATACTTTTCTCATTTTTTCCTCTTTCTTTAACTCAAGTGCTCGGGTTGGTGAAACTGTTGGGGATGAAAAAATGAGAATCAAGAGAATGAGAGAAGAAAAAGAGAGCAGAAAAATTATGCAAAAAAAGGAAGATGGAATAATGAAGATAGAATAAATGTAATAAACGAAATTGAGACTTATAGAAGAGGAAATGGAGGAATTAGCTTTGGCTCTCGAGGCCAAAAGAATAGAAGAACACTATGAAATATGTATAAGAGAGGTGCATCAAATTTTTTTCATTTCTCCAATGTCTTGTTCTATTATTATTATTTTTTATTCTCCTATTTTCCATTTCTTTGGTACATTCGGGAATTCGAATTCCCCGGATGATCATAACTTTATTTAAATCAACACAAATTGAACTTTTGCTCAAGAAAGTTTAGATTCCCAATTTGTATGATTTATATTATTTATATTATTTAATACCACCGTGAAGATTATTATGAATATGGAGGGATGATTAAATTAAATTTGTACTCTTAATCCTTGGGATTCAGCAGTGAATGGGTTAAAGGTGATATGTCGGAAAGTTTCGTTTAGATGTTTCTCGGAATATCTCTGAAACGACTGGACTTACACGTTTCCGCGTTCAAACGCGAAATTCGAAATTTTTTCAATGAAAATCATGGTAAACGTTACTTTTGGATATTCGTTCATTATTCACTCAATTACAGAATTAATTTTTTACGCAATAATTAAACTCAATTTGTGAATATTCATCAAAATTTAAATAAAAATCTTAAATTATTCTTTTCATTTCTATTGTTTTTATCCCGAGAATTGTTGGAACAAATGAAATCTTCTCGTAGTGAATTGAATCGGAAATTTTACGGGATTTTCAAAGGACCATTCCTATTCTATCTCACTTGTTTCCCCTCACAATGATTCAAGCATAAAGATAAGTTTTTTTCTTCTTCTACATTCATGTAGAATTTCGTTGGAACTGAGAAAGGATTCATTTAAATATTAGGAAAAGATTTTATTTTCAGATTATTCGGTGAGAAAGGTTATTTCGAAAACGAAAGTGAAATATATTATTTTCTTTTTTTTCACTTGAAAAAATTTATATGACAATTTTTTCTTCTCAGTCATGATAAAGTTCTGGATTTTCGTAATTTTCCTGCAAATTTTTCCAAACATTAACACATAAAAATCGACTCCCTTCATTCCATTTCTTCTCGACTAAATTTTCCTAACCTTTTTTCCTTAAAAAAACACAAAATCCCTCTTATTACCTCTTTCACTAGAAAACTGTTGACCAGAGAAACATTCAAAGTAAATTTGACTTGTGGGGTTTGTTGAAAATTTACTGTCGAGTTGGACCACAGACCCCGGGGCTTGCTTGCGGTTTATTTACGCTGAATATGACGTCTATTAAGTTACGAAGAAGCTACAACAGAAAGCCAGTATTCCAGGTGTCCTCTGAAAATCACCATTTTATCACTCAATTTTTTTTCTCCTCTCCCTTTGTGAAATCACGATCTACGGCTATATTTCAAGGGGAGAAAAGAAAACAATGAGAGAGAGAATTTTTTTCCATCACTTTCAGCACAAAAAATAGGAGTATAAAATATGATAAAGGAAAACACATCCACGATGTTGTTAGTAAATGAGAAGATTCAGAGGAAATAAAATACATTCGAATATTGAATAAAAGACTGAACCACTGAATTATCATCGAGAAGAAAAAAGGCTTGATTCAAGACCAACTTTGGCTTTTTTTCGTTCTTCAGCATTTGAATTATATTCAGTTTATTCTGCGTATACAACATATAATAATGATAATAATAATAATATGCAGAATGATACAATGTCTTATGATCAAATGGAAAAAATTGACTTTCTCAAAAACTATCAATGATTTTTAATTTGTCAATGTTTAATATTGCGAGAAAAGTCAAAATATTGTTGTGAATATTCGGCCCAAAAAGCGACGCGAGTAAAAAGAAATAATGTCCTTGATGAAACCGCCTTCGGTGGTCAGTCAGTTAGTTTTTGGGTTAGCAAATAATCAGCTGATGTCAAAAAGAAAAAATAATAATTAATTGTGAATTTTAAATTCAAGTGAATAAGTGCAAACGCAAGTGAATAATGGTGGAATGGAATACGGCTCGTTCCAAGCCCATTTTCATTCTTGATTCAAACCTTCCATTTCAGTATTGAATTAAAGTCCGAACGCTTGATTCGAGCGCGGAGAAAAGGTTCCAATCGAGCCGATTTTGAGACTATATGGATTTTTATTTGTTAAGAATAAATTCTTTATTCTCCAAATGATTTCATGGCTCTGTGAACAATTCACTCCCTCACACTGTCCTTCAGTCCGATAATTTAAAATTCCCGGTGAATCCGAGACATTTTATGAAGTAAAAAGAAAGCCTCACGGAATATCTCACCATTTGAATCTTCAATAAATCATTGAATGAAAAAAAACTTTTATTTGTTTGTTGAAAGGCTTACGAAGAACTCGAGGAACTTCTTGCCAAGTATCAGATATGCATCGCCATCAAAGAGAAACTCGTAAAGGATTCCGGAGTTGCTGACGAGACAGCATACGATAGCATCGTTCAAAAACTGCTAACTAAGCCACGAGCTAGAGGTGAGAGTTTCGAACAATTCTACTCCGATATCAATTAATTAAATTCTCAAAATTTAATTAACCAATACCAGCTAATAATGTGCATATTGATATTGTAATCAATGATGCGTTAATTTATTATTAAAAAATAGAATTCAATAAAAACATATTAAATTTCAATCAAAATTCATGCATTACGGATGCAATAAACGTACTAATGAATTATTTCACCACATTAGCTGTGATAAATCAAATCGAATCCAATAGCCATTCAGTTGTATCAATTGAATACAAAGTCAATGATTAATTCATTTTCTGTTACTAATGTAAATTAATTTTTAGTCAGTTTTTTTAAACCAAACTCATCGAATTCTTTAAATGCTATCAAAGTATTTCTCCAAAATTGACTTTAAAAAAAGAAATAAGGAAATAAAACTTTTCACTATCGGAGGTGAAAATTCGATTACCTGAAAAATCATAAAAACTCTGTCATTCAATCACAGGAGTTTGAAAGAACTCACTCAGTTTAAGGGCGTTTCATTTCAAGGAGATAATCAATTTCTTTGTTTGTTCAATTTCATTATTCTGAGTGCTTTTATTAAAATTGTTCATTAGAATTGTTCATTAGCATCGAGGCGCGTTCCAGCGCGTGACCACTCCTTCGCCCACCCACATCACTCCGAAATTTTAATTTTCAAGTTAAAAAAACCTCATTTTAATTAAATAAAGCCAATAAATGATTGAAGAATTCAATTAATCCAATCTGGAACTCCCATCCTACGTTTTCCCACATTCTTCCTCGATACGAGAAGAAAATGTTCATAAAATTTCTCCTACTTCGATTGAGTTGCGTAGTTGAGGAGACAAAAAAACGTAGCCTTTGTCCAAGTTATGCTTTGATCTTGCCTTAAGAGCGGAGAAATACCAAGGCAACCAATAATATTCCGAATGAAAAGGTGAAGTAAAAGTTGAGGAAAAAATAAACAAAGAAAAGGAATAGAATGAACTTAGAAAGAGAAATAAACAGAAGACGAGAGACAAAAAGAAGTTTTGATTGTACGAAAGACTCTCTCTTGTCTCAGTAGTCAGACGCTGGAAGGGAAAATGTTCTTTCTTTATTTCTTAGCCGCTGGGATTCGCCCTGGAGCAAGTCCAACCGTTTCACCACGACATAACAATTATTCTCTCGGCTTAAACGTACAATACGTGCTGAAAATTCTCGCACAATTGTTATATCTATATTTTTATCAATGTAACTGTAGATATATATGAATTATATGTCCAATGGCTTTTGTCTGTTAATCCAAACTGATCGCTACTAGGTTCATGAGAAATATACAGACGAAAAAGAAAAGAATTTTTTTATATGAATCCTTCGTGACACTGTTATCCAATGAATGGAGAGCATAGTGGAAATCAATGAAATATAGTGGTCGAGTGTGATGTACAGAGAAAAAGAAGAATTGGGAAATTTATTGGAACGAGGAGATTAAGTTCTTCGTTCCACTTAGATGATTATTTTTACTCATTATTTCAGAGATTTTTTTCCACGTTAAAATATTCTGAAGAAGTTATTTTGACGGAAAGAAGTTAATCCATAAACTTCAGATTTTTGGAGGAAGGGACAAATTTGATTTTTTGGAAAAAAATATTAATTATTCAGGAACAAGAGAAATTTAATTTCGAAACAATGGATTACTTGGATTTCAATAGTACCAATTTGAAATTCTACTTCGAAAATTTTCGTTACTCTGCATTTATTCTATTTGAACTAAGATAATAGTCATTTCAATTCATAACCTCCTTGATTATCAATTCATAACCTCTTTGATTATTAATCAATCTAAAATCCTAAATTACCTCTCCTTGAGACAATCCATTATTCGTTAAATATTAACGAATGCTCCATTTGCCTCAACAGAAGTGCAAATGGACCATTCACACAATATAATTCAACTAAACCATCCGTTAATATTTAACGCGGCTAGTTTCAGCGAAACAAATCGAGTTCTCAGGGTGGTCTCAGAGCAAGGGAAAAAGAGGAAGGTAAAAAGTACTATCAAAGACAGAAAATATTACTGAGATAGGGGAGAGTGGGGTAACTACGGACATTTAAGGGAAAAAGTAAAAATTAAGAGTTCTAAATGAAAATTCTGTTAATTTATTGATTAATGGCAAAGATAAAGGTTTTATTTATTACTTTTAATCGTAATATTTTATAAAATCTGAAAATTAATATAAATTCTCTCTGGTCTGAAAATATACCATTTGGTTGAATTCTCCGAGCATTCCTCGTAATTCTCCATCAATTTTCAATTCAGCCGTGAATAGGTCTGAAGCCCGCGGTTTTAGTCGATTCCCGAAGACTTCGAATGCAGTTAGGGCGCATCACTTCGCGCGGTTAAATTCGATTCCCGGTAATTCTGAAGGTGAATGTGGAAATAATTGATTTCCTGCGTAATTGTCCAATTTTTTTATATACTTGATGACGCTGATAATTAAATTTACAAGGATTCATTGAAAGACTTTTTTGTAGTGCTCAAAGTTCGCTGCGGAAGAGGTTTCATGAAACGTCCTTCGAAAAGCCATTCAGTTGAAAGATATCAAGATCTAGATGTAGCGAATTTTTATTTCCTATTCCATGAAAACTTATGACAAATTATAGAAACAATGGATGAATGAGAACACAATATAGTCATTGGAGTAAAATTTTTATTCATCTTGAATGCATTCGAAACATTTGAGAGGAATAACATAAGGTTGTTTCCAAAATTGAGATAACAATTACAATGAATTTGCATAGATGGTTCATATCAATGGAAAATGTGGATTCAATTCCTTATTATATTTTCAATCCAACTCTTGTAGGGAGCTACCATAAGTACCTTTGCTGGAGAACTCCAAGTAGGCATACCACTAGCAACAAAGCCAAATAATTCCGGACCGCAAAGAATAGGAGCGCCATAGTCTCCCTGGATAGAAACAAAAATTTAATTTCCATAAATAACATCATATCGTCACCCTAGACTCAAAAAAGCGTAAGTGCCATTTTTTAAAAATCTACAAAAATTGAATCTACATTCATTTTTTCATGAGAATATTAACTTACGCTCTTTTGTTATTCAGTAAAAAAATGGCACTTACGCCTTTTTGATTCTTGGGCAACGATATTGTACTTTTGCCGCTTCTGATCCATAAAATAAAAACCAAAGTGAGGCTTACCATGTAAGGAGGCTGGTTCTCGACTGAATTGAAAACGCAGACTTCATTCGGAAGAAGACGGAAATAACCCGGCATTTTAGCTTTGCAGTCGGAAGCTGAAGTTATAGGCGCTGGTGAAAAACGTACTGACATGTCACGCGGATCGTTATTACCTCTGTACAAGGCTAAGGTACATGAGGTAGGGAAGTAAGGACCTGACATGGTTGATAGTGGAACTGATAGAACAGTAGCACTAATAGTCAATGGCCTGGCGAGCTAATGAAAAAAAAGAGGAGAATATATTAATCATTTGTGCAATATATTTGGAATATTGTTATCACAATAAAGATATTAATTTTTCGTCAAACAAAACTTAAATTTTTTCCGACTTCATTTTTCGGTTGTCGGAAAAAATTTAATTCCTTTTCCGACTCAACCAAAAAAAGAAGAGTAGAATTGTGAAGGGAGATGATTCAGAGCAAAGTATCAGGAAATCTTTCTTTCAAGAAATTTCGTGGAGTACAAAAAAGGTGAATTTTGAAAGTCTTCGATGGATGCAGGGACCTATTGAATGATTTTTATTATATGATGGAGCATGTAGAAAAGTGGGGAAAATGATGAATTCAATCCATTTGTCCTCGTTGTTGATAGAAAAATCACATGTTTCGTGTTTTTACCTTCAAAATTATCCTTCGCACATAATTTTCATAAGATTCAGAATTTTACTAGTCGAAATGTTCGTCAAACTCCAAAGAATAAAGTCAAGCATCCGTTTCGCGTTCCACGAAATAGATATTGGGAAAATCATTTAATTTTTTTCTTTCTATTTTGCTTGGCATTCTCTGGAGTCTAACGAACATTTTGACAAAAAAATCTGAATCAGATGAAAATTGTGGTCCAAGAATGATTTTGAAGGTGAAAGCATGAAAATGGGGATTTTTATTAACAATGGGGAAAAATTGATTGAATTCTTCATTTTTCCCATTTCTTCACATGTCTCATCACATACCAAACATATAAAGACTTTCAAAATTAACCGAGCTCTCCCGTCAAGAAATTCCATTAAATTGGTTATTTCAAATTGCTCCCGCAAATTGGATAAATGGAAAAACATGAGTAAGTGGAAATCATAATCATCAAGCAACTTGCCTCAAGAATAGCAATATTATCGTCAGCAGGATAAGTGTAGCGAACACGAACTGAATAAAATGGCGTCGAATCTGTTATTTGAAGATATCCCGCATACACTTTCATGTCGGATATTCCGGCATCAGTAGCGCATGCTTTTGTTGTTAGTAGGTGTTTGGCACTAATAATAGTACCTGTACAGCTACGCTGTCCACCATACCATATTGATGCGAAATAATTCAATTGTTCCAGGGTTCCGCTCTGTCCATATCCCCACGTCCCGTCTACTATTAATGAATTTCAATTAAAGATGTTTAGTCAAAACCATAAATTATTGAAGGGAATCTCAATTTTTTTTAACTGATAAAGGAAGTGATCTTCATGTAAATCATCATTTTAATTCACCAATCTACACGAATTATCGAAAAATAAAACCAGGGCAAGATGAACCTCCGGAGCAAGATGGTCTAGAAATTTTTTTCAAAGTGAAGAAATTTATGAAAAATTTTAGGAAAATTCGAGGAGATGCTTCAATTTTTCTACATTATTGGGTATTTTTTTCAAATTTTCGGGTAAAGATCTTCATTTTAAAAAAATGGCGGATTCTTCTCAAAAAATGAGTTCTTTTCTACATTGCTCCTAGTTTCAAAAAAAATTCTAGTCATTTAGCCAAAGAAATTTTAATTTGAAGTGGATTCGCATAAAAGCCTGTGGTTGAGAAAGATTTTGTTTATTTAATTTCTTGAAAGTTATTACATCTAATTTTTTTTTAAATAACAGAAACGTTGGTTTCATCTGTTCTTTTATTGGGCGAAAAAAAAGAGAATTTTCTTTAAACATCGAAAGAATGGATTTTCTAAAATGATTACATATCCTTAATAAAATAATACAATTGCATTGAAAAGAAATTGAAGGAAAATAATTACCATTGATGATGACCGTAATTAAGAAAGCGAAGAATAATATATTCGCCATTTCGAAGAATTTCGGAATATTCAGTTATTCTTAAAGTGATTCCCAGAAATTTGGAAACTGGACTATTCTCTAATTAGCCATCATCTTCATTTTTATACTGCTGATAGGAGCTTTGGGATACGTGAATAAATATATCGAAAACTGAGAGGATAAAACCTCCCACCTGTTCAAATATCCAACAAAAGTACGTGTATCCTATTGTTGACTTATTCATCTAAAAATAGAGGAGTTTACATATCTACATTCAACATTATTCAAAAATTGGTTGAGCTTACGTAACTGGCGTAAAGCCATGCTAGAGGTACCACTTGCGCCATTTTAACTTCAGGGCGACGATATGATTTCGAGAGGTATAATTCCTTTTTTTCGATAAGGCGCTGATTATTCAACGAAAATAATCCGTGAGTTAAGATAAAAGGAGGAAGATGATTCTAGAAGTGTTTACCTAGCATAAATTACTTTATCAAATCGAAACAGCGAGTATTCCTCTAGAACGAAAAAAATATCAGGCTTCTTGCTGTTTTTCTGGCAAATCAAACACCCGAGGAGACTATCTCGAGGTTATTTTCGAGTAAATATATAATAGTTGAAATTATTTATGATGAAATTTTAATTTTCATATTCTCATTGAACCTCTGTAATTACTCAATTTTTTTCTCAATTTTTTATGAATCCTAGAAGAAAATACGATTTTCAAACTGTACATTCCCTTTTTACTTGGACGGTACAGACAGAAACACGTTAACAGTCAATTTTAGTTATCCCAAATTTTGCATTCTCCAAAATAGGAATCGCAATGTGTTATAATTTTTTCTATTTCTTTTCAATATCCATACCATATATCCTTAAACTATTAAAAGGTTTGATTTCTTCGACTTTTCACTGAGAACTCCTCAATATTTTCCCCTTTTTCTTCCTCACGTTAAATAATGTGGTGGAAATCCCACGGTTGAAAAAAAACGATAAGAAATTATGTGAGTGAGGAATGGCTTCAAGAGAGTCATTATTCGTCAGAGCGTCATCCCACTAGGGATGTCCAAGTGAGCCCAAATACTTCCCGTAAACTCACAGAAGCTCGTTTACAATGAGAATTAAACGCCCCCCAGCTTCTTGCACCGAGCCAAGGGTAATTAAGTTCTTTTTCACGGCTGAAATGAAAAAAGGAATGAAGAAAGAGTTGGCTGATGAGTACCAATGGTGTGGATAATGATCCATCATCAGCAACTACTTCAAAATCTTGTGCGAGCGAAATCCTAGGTAATCACTTGACTCGTTCCAGCATTTATCACTGAGAATTGAGTAGTGAAGAGGTAAAACGAGACGAGTATGAAAATAACAGTTTAGGTACTTTACAAATATCTCGGTAATCACCGGGCTTAAAGGGACCGAGAGGTGACCTCGTAAATTAAATTCTGTACGGAAGAAAGAGCTGAAGGTATATCTTTTTAAGTCTACTCGTTTATATTTAACAAACATTTACATCTAACAAGCGTTCATATTTAACAAACGTTCCTATTTAACAAATTTTAGTTCACTTGAAATTTCACGAGATTTGTCTCCTGAAAATTGTTTTGATATGAAAATATTCAAATAAAACTTGAAATTTCATGGCAAATCATTGGTCGAACTCCCAGGAAATTAGGATTTTTCGTATAGGGGAAGGTGGGGTAAAATGGACACTTGAATTGAACGGTTCGAGATAGAGATTTTCTGATGATTACATTAGAAAGCTAAGAAAATTTTAGGAGAAATACATGTGTCAAAATTAATTTTTTTTATTTCTTTGAAAATTCGTGAATTGATTGGAAATTAGCTCACCTTTCAAAAGATGAAATTCCAAGGAAAATTCTGGCTTAACTAGAATTAAAATTGGAGTTTTGAAATTTGATTTATATATTGATATTGGAATTTCATTTTTTTTTCAACAGTGTAGATGTATTTTTTAAATTTTCCTCGTCTCCTTACTTAATCCCCGAATTATCTCCATATGGAATTACGAATCGTGGGAATTTACTCAATAAGAAAGTTAACGATGATTTCAATGTCAAAGGAAGCAGAAATATTTTATTTCCAAGTAAAAAAATTCTTGAAGAAATTTCAAATAAATTTTGACTATAAAAATTCCTTCTAATTATGGGAGAGAACTTTCAACTATAGTAAATTATCTTTCATTTTCTGCATGTGAATAAATCTCTGAAATTCTATGCCAAAACTATACAGGTAGACTAATTTTGAGAATGATTAATCACTAACCATCACGAGATCCAGTGCACAATTGTAGAAAATCGTGCAAAACTAACGGCTAAAAATTAAAAAAGAAAAAACACTTTATTTCGATGCTAATGCAAAAATCAAAGGGGAATTGACCTGCGGACTGAAGATGTAATTATCGGTACAGTATGCACATCAACCACGACACAGTACGGCCAACTATGTCTATGTAATTATTGGGTAATTTAAAATCTAATTATCGGTTCAATGTTATCGATAATAAAAAAAAACTCAAGGTTCAATTACAGAGGAAACTATCAGATAAAATTTAGTGGAACGGTAAATCGAGATGAATTCACAGATAATATCCGGAGTAATTTGTAAATATGTCGGAAGTGATCAGATTCAGAGGAAATGATAAGAAAGAGTGGGACAGAGTGAAACGTCTTCAATCGTTAATAATTCTAGATTGGCAAGATGAAATTTAAAAATCAAGAGATCAATTTTTGAGCAGGAATATAAGACTTGAGACTAACACAGTAAACAACGTAAATCGTCCAATATAATTTATCTCTCATTAATTTTCTGTTTCAAACAAAACGACAACCAGGATGCATTATTTTTGGATCAGACCAGGAAGTTGCTGGTGTAATGAGAGCAGTTAGACGATGCAATGCAACTGGTGCATTCTCATGGATCGGGAGCGATGGCTGGAGTGCAAGAGGACTAGTCAGCAATAATAACGAGCCAGAAGTTGAGGGTACATTGTCAGTTCAACCGCAGGCGAATCCAGTTGAGGGTTTCGAGGAGTACTTTCTAAATTTAACGGTTGAAAATAATCGTAGAAATCCTTGGTTCGTTGGTGAGTACTCATTAAAACTATTCGGTTACGTAGAATTTGGTATAATATGACGATGATTTTCATATGAATATTACGTAGAATCGTAGGATATGTGAAAATTTATGACATTTCACATTAATTTTGTGGAGGGTCAATTGCAATAATTCGATTCTCTTTGATGTAATTAGAGAATTATCAGATTTGAATACTGAAAGATTGATTGATATTGTCTTCGGTTTTAGGTCAATGCAATTAAATCGTTCGATTGAAATCCTCGAACAATTAAGAATCATGATGAGATTTTAATTGTAAAAGGAATTGTTTAAGTAATTTAATTATGAACTGATCGTGTAATTCCGGGGATTAATCTCTATTTGCTAATTAATATTACGCGCTTTCATTAAGCTAATGATGGTATTCCACTTTTGTTTGAGAATATTCCAATGAATTCATACTCGATATCAAGTGAAAATAATACAGCGAGAATACTAGAAAGTGATGAATATTCAATCGTGTTTTATTTTATTCAGTAAAGTCAAACAATTACTCAACGAAACTTCCTTCGCTAAAGCAATCACTAAACTCAAGCATTTGAATTAATTTTGAATTTACGAAAAAGAAATTACATCGTTGAAATTGAGCAATTCTACGATTTAGTTTGAGCTCATCTTATAGGAAGTTGTTTCCAAAAAAAGGTTTAAACTTCATCTTTATCTGAGATACTTCACATGAAGGTCACTCTCTTTATCACGGAATGAAAATTGAGAATTTTCTGCATACACCATGATTTTTACTGAATATTCTCAAAATGGGATCGATGAAAATTACAGAGTTTTGGGAGGATCACTTTGAGTGCCGCTATCCGAACGCTTCGCGTACACCGTACAATCAAAAATATACGAGGCCCTGCACAACAAGAGAACGTTTAACAAAGAACAATACCGCCTTTGAGGATCAACTGCAGTTTGTTTCTGATGCTGTCATGGCCTTTGCCTATGCATTCAGGTAATACATCTCTCTCCTAATTTTCCTCCGAAATTGGCTGCTTCCATCATATAACTAAAACTTTGTATACCTCATTTCACTCTGGTGGTATTGTGTTACTTGGATACTGTGATTTACTAACAGAGACATGCACGCTGAGCTTTGTCACGGCACGTTCGGTCTCTGTGATGCTATGAAACCAACAAAGGGCACTGAGTTACTCAAGTATCTTAGGAAAGTCGAATTCGAGGGTGAGAAATTCAATTTACACTACTTCATCGTTATTTTAAGTGAAAATATTCATTCGAGTTATGAGGAAGTTGGAAGTTTTGAATCTTCGAAGCTCGATTGAAAAGCGCGCAAGTTTTCGCTTAACAATGATATAGTACAATGATTTTTGCTTCAATAGGGCTCGAGATAATGCGAAAAATGAAAATGAACTGAATTATTCGAGTAGTAGAGTAAAAGAGGAAGTGTTCTGCGAGTTTCTTGGGAATAATGGGGTTTTCAAGAATTCAGGCAAAAAAATTTTCTATGAAAAATTGTTAAAGATGTTGAATGATTTTAGGAGAAATAATGTAAAATTGATGAAACCAGATGGATGATACTTCTAATATCAGAAGAATTTAGTTAATTTTTTTCGAGGATCTAGGCAGTTTTTCACGAAGAAAATTGATAAATAAAATTACATGTTTAATAGGGAATGGATGAAAATTTATAACATCTCCGTGAAGAATGATGTAAAAATTCTAAAATTTTCTGAGCATAGACAGTAATCTTGAAAGCAATCACAACTAAGGATTGTCATTCAGCCACATAAATTTCTTTAACTCCATTTATTCAAAGATGATGGAAACATTTATTAATTGAATCTCAAGGATTCCCACAATGATTATCAAATCTTCAGCTATGTTAGTGTTCAGGATTATTCTGCATGTTCAAAAAAAAATTGAGAATTTTTACATTAATTTCAGGGACATATAACAAATTTTCTTTAATATTCCAATATCTTTTAATGACATAAACATAATCCATTAGGTTTCATAAATTTTCCATCATTTTTCCTAAACTCGCTCAATATCATTGAACCAGTTAGTTTCGAAGATATTTACGAAAAAGTCGACGAGGAATCCTTACTATTTCCCTCACGACTAAAAAAATAAAACTGAAGAAAAAAAACAGATTTATTGCGTAAACTTTGTAAGTTAAAAAAAGAACATTTTCTTCAATGATTCAAAAAAGTCACCATTTTAAAAATAAAACCAGATAATTCGTAACAGAACGCTGAATTTTTAACTGCATCCTTTCGCTATAGGACTAACTGGCGACAAATTTCACTTCGATAAAAATGGAGACGGCCCTGCTAGATATAACATCATTCATTTCAAACAAGTGTCACCAGGACAATACAAGTGGATACGTGTCGGCCAGTATTTGGAGGGTGAATTGAGCCTCAATATGTCAGGTGAGGATTAAACGACCATTGTCATCCCCGAAATTGCCTTTACTCCATGAGTGGACAGTAAACCAGCACAATCCGGAAGGTTAAATTTATCAGATTCTATGAAGTATCTCGAAATCTAAGCGAGATAGTGAAATTACGATAATTACCTCTTCCACAGTCCCGAATTGTCTCTGCAAAAAGTTCATCACGAAACTTAATCTACCTCCCTCACATTTCGAGATATGAGATGAAGCATTAATAAAGCCTCCCATTATCTTTCGTCCGACCTCGATATTAATTCATGAACAATTGAAATTCGGCCTTTTTAGTAACTACTTCAGATTAAGAGAGGACCCCAGTGAATTTCGAAAATCTTCGATGCAGGGACCTATTGGATTGCACTTCTAATTCAAATAAAGTAAATTTATCAATGTGAAGCAGTGACCAGAAGTCCAAATTTCAATTATTTCCTCATTAACCCCTTCCAGTTTAAGAAATCCCCGAAATGAAAAACTATCATTTATAAACTCAGCAGTAATGTTACAATAATTTTAGAGGATAATTTATATTTTCCTCAACCATAATAAAGTTTTCTTAATGAGAAAATCATATTTATTCGTATGTAAAATTTTGTGCAACCCCATTGGTGTCACCACAGAGATCCAATTTCGAATGGCTAACCCCCAGCCACCAGAGAGCGTTTGCTCATTACCCTGTAGAGTCGGCCAAGCGAAGAAATATGTAGAGGGTGAGAGCTGCTGTTGGCATTGCCTCGACTGCACCCAGTATCAGGTTGGTATTATCAAAACAAAGTCATCATCACTGTAAACTATTCTCAATTAGAAATCTCATTAAATGTAATTGCTTTGCATCAGCCAAAACATCAATGAAACATCCTTCGATGAGAAAATTCATTTTCTGTAGCTTGCCGTTTTTTTGCTTCCCTTCATTTCGTTATTCTATTTGCTATTTTCGATACTTTATTGCTTCAATTTTTCCTCTCTTATTTATCTCAGATAAGACACGCTGAGGATCAAACGAGATGTGTGCCCTGCCCTCAGGGCACTGTACCGGATGAGACACATTCTTATTGTCGTGATATCCCGGAGGAATTCTTGAAGCCCGATAGCGGATGGGCAATTGGTGCTATGTCGCTATCCGCCGGTGGAATACTCGTTAGTATAGCCTTCGTCTTTCCGTATTTTATTATCTCATTTATTATTTTCTACCTTCATTGATTCACTCTTATTTATCTGGAGAAAGAAGAATTGAGGGAGAATTTGATTTGCAGTTTATTGGGAAGATCTCGGGTGATGAGGGAGCTACAAGATTTTTCATGGTGTTTTTCTTGTGGATCTGATTTTGATCTATAAAAAAGATCATTACATTACGTGGGAACGTCTATGAATTTTATTCTTCCATTTTTTTGTCTGAATTGGTTTAAGAAGGTTTTGGACATCTCGGCTCACTCACAAGTAACAATTTCGAAATTCAAGAATATCTCGAGTTTAGTGCAATCGATGCTTGAAAAATTCCTGTCACAAGAAAAAGATTCAAAGTTCTTTCATTGATGACAAATGGGGAAAAATTGTTATTAAGAATTATTTATTCATTTGCGGAAAAAAGTTTTAGGCAAAAATTCGAATTTTTAAACTATAATATAAAGAGATTACTTTAAAAATTCCTGAATATCTCCAAGAATTTTAGTGTGTGGTTGAGTACTTTTTGGTTCACCATCAAAATATCCCGTGGTCACTGAAAAGGTTAATAAATTTGTGAGTATTTTTTTCCGCGTATTCTCACCTAAAAAACATTAATTTTCTCTTTCAGGTAACTTTATTCGTGGGCGGTGTTTTCGTTAAAAACAATGACACACCAATTGTTCGTGCATCTGGCCGTGAATTATCGTACGTTCTCTTAACTGGAATTCTCCTCTGCTACTTAGTGACATTTACACTCGTACTAAAACCAAATGACATTGTATGCGGTATACAGAGGTGAGTTTCACTGAAATTTTCTCTCCCACACTAAAATGTTTTACAAAAGTTTCTACCAAAGGATTTTTACCTCGAATTCAAAGCTTTCAATGGGTCAACCCGCCAACTGAAAATTCAATACAAAAACTTTCTGCTTTTAGCACTGGTTGCTTTACGAAAAATACATTTACTTCTATTTGTATGAGTTTTGTTTGGAGGTTTAAAATGAATTTGTGTGTGGGTGGGAAAATAATGTTAACAAGTGGTTTCATCTAAATTCAAATATGGAAATTTAATTGGCCATTTGGAAGACAAAATTTACTTAATCTTGTTAGTAAAGAAGACGGAAAAAATCCTCAATTTTTTTTCTCACTTTCCGCCTTTCGTATGAATTCATGCACTTTTTAATACCCAGTTGCTGACCTCACGGATGAATTATGGAAAAAACATTGTAATTCATGGATAGCATATGCTAATGGTTTCTATTCTTTTTTTTACTCTATTTGGAAAATAAATGCTGAAAAATTTGAATTTTTTACGTGAAAAAAACAGAAACTAAAATTTGCCAAAAAAATTTAGAGAACAATGTCACGAGAACTTCTCGTATTTCACAAAATTATTCAAATTGGCCTAGAATGATAGCTCTAACCTGTGCAAAAAGATTCAAAGAAAAAACAACATTGCTGAAATACTCGCATATCCTTAATAAATTCCCGAAAACCCACTAGTTCCTGAGTTATCATGAAAATAATCTACATTGAACTTTTGAACTCATTCCTTCCATAGAAATCTTTATAAAAATTTCAATTAAACATTTCACGAACATTAAATTAAGAAAATAATTCACCAAAGATTCTCATCATCTCCGTATTACTCTTTTCACCTCTCGACCTCTTTGAAGAAAACCATAAATTTTAATAAACCAAACTGAAAGAAAAAAAACATGAAAAGAATTCCACCGACAGATTAAACTCCCACGATTTTTCATTTTCTTAATTAAAATCCAAAAAAAAACGTTTATCCTTGTTGCAGATTCGCCGCTGGTTTTTGTTTCACAGTGGTTTATGCAGCATTATTAACAAAAACAAATAGAATAGCGCGTATATTCAAAGCGAGTAAAAAAAGCGCCAAGAGACCATCATTTATATCGCCAAGATCCCAGTTAATAATTTGCTCATTATTAGTTGGTATACAGATATTAATAAATGGTGTTTGGATGGTGATCGATCCTGCCAAAGCTAGGCATCATTATCCAACACGCGAAGACAATCTCCTCGTATGCAATAGCTATATTGATGCCAGTTACATGATAGCATTTACCTATCCAATAATATTGATCGTTGTATGCACTGTTTATGCAGTATTGACGCGTAAAATACCAGAGGACTTCAATGAAAGTAAACATATCGGTAAGATCAAAGGGTAATGCTGGAGGATGGGGTCGAAAAGAATCTGATTGGCGCTTTCAAATTTTTTTGCCGCGTTAATTAGTCATTACGGCAGAAGCTGCAAAATGAGATAAAAAGGTTCTGAGAGGACTTCGATTTTTTTTCGTCTCATCTCCTTATCTAAGGGAGATAAAAAAATGGCTGTTTTTTCTGCAGGTTGAGTCTGCTCTACGAAAAAGGTCCTTACAAAAATTTCCGTAGCTCCTGAGATGTGCAAAAAGTGACATTAATGATAAACCTATTTGAAGTGAGCTTAAGTTTTTTTCGTATCTCATTATCTAATGGAGCTACGACATGTTTTTGTAGGAATCTTTTTTGTAGGTCTGATTCGTCTACGAGAAAAGTACTTATGAAAAATTGTGCAGCTCTCTCGGATTACGGGATAATCCAGAAAACCAACTTTGATGATAAGGAGATTGAGACTAAGCTTGAGTTTCACGAGGATATCTCGTAATTCTATGAGAGTACATGAAGAAAAAAATTGTTATTATCGAGATATTCGTATTTGGATTGAAGGAAAGGAGACTCATAATTATTAACGGTTTTGAAAATAATATAGACGTGATCAGGAATTCCAACTTTCATTATTTACTTCGAATGTGAATGCTTTAAGGAGGAACACTAGTAGGATGAAGTTGAAACAAATGCCATGAAAATTTTTTCCAGAATCTTCACCAAAAAATTGTTTGGCTGCCAATCCATTTTACCCCATCTTCCACGTTATTAAAAATATTTAAAAAATTGAAAAAACATTTTTCCAGAGAATTAAAGAAAATTCATTGAATGAAAATAAATGATTTTCTGTTAAAGGTTTCACAATGTACACAACTTGTGTCATTTGGCTTGCATTTGTACCACTTTATTTCGGTACAGGCAATCATGTTGCACTGAGAATTACCTCAATGTCGGTAACTATTAGTCTGTCAGCATCAGTGACTATAGCATGTTTATTCAGTCCCAAGGTACAGTTTTACCAGATCCAATACAATCCTTTTCTCATCTAGATGATTCAAGTAATCAATTAGTGAAGTGAAGAAACGTGATACATCGACTTGACTTCGGTTTTCTTCAATTTCCTCAGAAACCAAGAGAGACAGAGATATTTTTCTATCTCCCTTAGATCCTGAGATATTTCGTGAAAATCGAATTCATGAAAAGTCGACTTTTATTCACTTCACCAATAAAACTCTATTCTTAATTCACGATTTATGCAGAAATATATTTTTCACAATCAATTGCTATTGCAGTTGTACATAATCCTGATACATCCCGAGAGAAATATTAGACGTGGCATGGGACCCTTCAGAAGTACACAACCGAGGCCACCAAATTCAACTCGTAATAATACATCAACAATGTTGGCGACTGTAACCCTAACGGCTGCTACGTGTGATCAAAATAAAGCTGTGAATAAAATCGTCGTTGCAACTAATGATTCTTCAACACAAAGTGAACGTAAATATCAATTATTTACTTTAAAAAATTCGATCTTTCATATTTTATTCATGAACGAAAGATAAAATTGTAGAAGGGAGATAGAGAAACATTCGATAATTGAAAAATCCATGTTCCGTTATTCAATTAAAATAGTGGTGAAGTGCAACTATGCGCTGAGAAAAAAAATACTAGTATTTAGTAATTCGGTTCTTTTGCGAGAAAAAACGATTGAAACAAGGAATTTCGTTATCCTTTCAAAACCGATGTATTTCCAACTAATAAGTCTGTATTGTTGCGAAAGAATATTTTTCGAAGGAAGTGAAAATTCGATTGTTTCAATGATTTTTTTTCGCAAAAACACCGAATTACTAAATGCTACAAATTCCCTATTCAGTCACGACATTTGAATGTCGAATTGACAAAATCTCAAGTAGCCTATTATACTTATTTTCATCGTCATGTTACAGGTCTCGAGATGGAAATAATTGAGAAAAAAAACGGTAAACCGCCAGCAACTCTAGTGAACCGTTCAACGCAAACGTTCGCCAACAACAATGGAAGAGATGCAGATATCGTTATGTCACCAGTTATTAAGGAATTGAATACAGACGAAGCTATTGACAATGTAAAATCAATGAACAATACTAAGATAGGCAATGGCCCGTTCAACAAAAGCCAAGTACCTTTATAGCAGAATAATGATAAATTCAAGTCCGCTATTTACCAAGCCGATCTCAAACCTATTTCTAAGAAGCCCGTAGTTGTATAATGAGTAGGCGCTTTTTTTCAATTTTTTTTTCGGAGATTGTTGAAGCAGGATATCAAAACAGGACCATAATATTTAATGAAAGATGTTCATCATTAATTCATTTATGATTTAACAAGAGAAAAATTAATTAGGAAAATGATTATTCCATTGACAGTTGGAAAAATCGTTGAATCACAAATTTAAAAAAGAAAATCGGTAGTAAAGGGATGAAGGAGGCAAGTAGAAAAATGATGTGTGACTTATTTTAGGAAGTGAACCTGGGGGCAAAATCGGCCGCTATTGATTCTCAAAAATTATGACATTGATTTTTTTTAAAATTCATTTCGGGTATCAAAACATCGTTAAGAATAATCCTCTGAACTTTTCTTTTTTTGTCAATGAAATTGAGGAATTATTTAAATCGACGGGACATTGAGAAATAGAAATGTGAGGAATCAAATATTTTTTTTTTCAATATAAAAAAAATTATGTCATTTTTCTCATAGTATCATTCGAGAAATTCCATTTTTTGATTTTTGTTTGAGGATCCATTTTGCCCCATCTTTTCTCATCTCGGGAATAATCAGGTTTATGAGGATTTATTGCAAGGCTTTTTTTCGAAGAGAATTTCATGATGAAGAAAGGCCTTCTCCAAATTTTCGTTAAGCCTACTCATTTCAGAGATATTTGCAAAAAGAATCCGCGAGAAATTTTTTTGAATTTCCTCCTTCGTCCCTTTACTAATTAAAAATGTCTCAATCATTTCGCAAATTTCTTCAAATCGCGTACGTTCAGAGAAAAATATGAAGAAACTTTTTTGTAGAGAATTTTACAGGCCAAAAAAAATTCTTTTGATGAATTCTCGTAAATCCAATAGTTCCCGAGATATTTATTGAATAATCTGAATTTCACCTGTGAAATTATCTAAAATATTTTCAAAAATGAAGTGTCGTTGGTTTTAAAAATATCTCGAGAATTATTAGGTTCACGAAAATTCATTGAGAAATCTTTTTTGTAGCCCGCAAAATTGTCTACAAAAAAGGATTGATACTTTTTTCTCAATCTACTCGCTTCAAAGATATTTGAAAGAAAATCCGCGACAAATTCTTCGACCTATCCTCTGATTATCGAAACTATAAAATTGATAAGAAAGTTAAAGAAATGCTACGTGTTCTATATTAAAAAAAAACAATAAATGAACCAACGAAAAAAAATATGATAATGAATCAATGGTTCATTTTGCACTGTGATCATAAAATTATTTGGTATTGTTAGTTAATTAAGTGAATTTTAAAATATCTGTAATAATTTATAAGATAATTAGATAATCAAATTAATGGCTCTAAGGAATTTCAAATAAAAACAGATTTTCTACTTGTATCTTCCTCATGGTGAATGTCAAAATAGCGAAAAAAAAATTGTATTTTCTTTTTTTTTTTTAATGAATTAATTTTTTTCAACGAATTCATTAATGAAATGGTGGAAGACGATAAAAAAAATTCTTTACATTCTTTTGTAAATATCGTCGCTCCATAAAACAAAAGGACGTAAGTGCCATCTTTTCTTGCTGAATAAAAGTGATCTACAGAAAAGATTTCTTGATGAATTCTCGTAAACTTCAGTCTTGAAATATTTCAAAAATAAACAAAATCCTTTGTTGTGATGTGTGTCCTTGACATTATTCTATTTTTCGATTTTTTTGTCGACTTTTCATTCGTATTTTTTTCAAATTAACAATCGTGCATTTCCCATTTTTCCATTCAATATTTTTTTATTTATTATCATAAATTAAAAAATTGCTTTTTCATGAGCGATGAAAAATTAGCGAGATTAATTTTTTTGAGGTAATGAAGCTGATGGAATCCGAGAATTTCAACAGTTCCAGTGAAAAGCCCGGGAAATTTGAGGCGGAAAATGATATAAAACGATTTTCGCTGGATCAATAGTTCTCATGTTATCTTTAAAGAAATTAATTTTAATTTCACAAGTTTTTAATAAAGTGAATAATGAAGCTATATACATTGAATAAAAAAAAATTATTTTCTTCATTATCTCGGTAAATATTCATCCAAAATGAATTGTTTTATATAATTTTCCGCCTCAAATTTCTCTGCCCGTGTAATGAATATTTGAAAATTTTGAAAATCCAAATTTAATTTTTTTTAGTGAAATTATTTAAATTATTCTCTTCCACCATTTCACTACTGAATTCGTCAAATGAAAATTCATCAAAAAATCCATTATTTAAAAACTTTGTTTTTCAATGTCATTCAAAATCGTTCAAATTTATTTTGTAAAGAAAAAAAATGCAAATAATTTATGTAAATAACGTAGTTGAATAGATAGGAAATTGATTGTAAATATGCCACTAATTAAAATGATGAAATCGATATTAAATGCTTAATATGTTCGATTAATAAGTGAAATTGTAAATACGCAAACTCATCAGCTCCAAGTAATCGAAATTTTCGAATTAATAAAAGTGAATAAAGATAAAGAAAATTAATGAAAATTAATGTGAAAATTGTAAATT
>JABSMS010026919.1:0-10302 GCA_018902275.1 Aleiodes sp. PSUC_FEM 10030003
CGGAATATGACTTGTTCAAAATTTCCGGTATTTCACACGGAAAATTTAGATAAATTTTTTTAAGTTATATCGTCGCCATAGAATGAAAAGGGCGTAAGAACCATTTTTTCGGTCAATAATAAAAGGGCGTAAGTTAGTATCTTAAGAAAAAATGAGTGTAGATTCGATTTTTGTAGATTTTTAAAAAATGGTACTTACGCCCTTTTGACTCTAGGGTGACGATATAGCGATTTTAGAAAATTTGAGCTGGAAAATGGTAGTACTGCTGGTTTTTCGAAAGGATCAGATTTTTTTTAAAAATCCATCATCTTCGCCACTCTCAAAATTCAATTTTCCGGAAGGAACGAGAAATAAATGAAAGATTAGCGGGAGAATTTTTCAAGTAACATTAAAAAGACAGTGGCCTTAAAATCTGACTCTCCGAGAGAGAAATACAACCTTAAGAATTCACAAATTACGTAATTACCTCAATAACCAAGAGGGCTTCTTAATGGCCCCTCAAGTTTTGTACTTTGTAGAAAATATAGTAAAATTTCTGCCTCGTCCGATATGAGAAATCGTCTATTCTACTTCTTAAACAATGTTACCACTCTTTACAGCTGTAAAGAGGGGTAAAGAAGCGTTAAGAGTGTGCCGGATGAAAATGAATCCCTTCGCAACTCTCATTCACTCGCCCATTCCCCAGAAATTATTCAGGCTCTTTCCTTGTGAATGAAATAAACGAAATAAATGAAATAGAAGTGAAAACGAGAGAAGATGGGGTGTCGTGAAGGAAAAAAAATCTTCAAACTTTTCTGAATGTGAATGAAGAGGGAGAGAGGTTATGTAACTGGGTGAATATCATTTTTACCTTTGGAACGAGTGGAATTGGACTGAGGTGGCGCCACCTGGCGCTGAGTACGGCGTGGTGGGATAAAGAAGGAAGAAATGATTTTTTTTTCACATTTTGCAAGATTTTCTACTAACAAAGAAAGGCGGAAATAAAGAAAAGGACTGAAATTATTTTTTAGCAATGAGTAAGTTGAAAATTCATCATTTCAAAAATTACCGCAATAATCTAGATTGCTTAATTGACTTCTCTGAATTTTTTAAAAATTTTCGGAATCCCGTTTCCAAGATATTCGATAATCTCCACCGAATTTTTGACTTATCGAAGCCACTAATAAAATCGGTCAAAAAAACAATTAAAAAATGGCATTTTAAGAATATAAGATTATTCCTCTCCACGCACTTCAACAGCCCCTAACCTCACTCATCCAAGTAATGGCGTCAGGCTCCCCGCGAGAGAGTGGGGAGAAGGGGAATTGCGTTGTGCAAAGGAGGGAGCGAACTAAAGAGTTGTAGAAACTCGTTGAGGGCCGGGATTTTGATTGCCAGCGAGGTAGTGAATAGTGACAGGCCTATTACTGAATGCTAATATAAGAGCCAAGTATATACCTCAAATACGGAGAGGAATTTTGTATAAAAGTCCTGCTGCGCCTCTTGGTCTTTCCCTTGGTTGGAATGATAATATGGGATTGAGCTTTTTCCTCTCCTCCCACTACCAACGGCTGTCTTTTTCTCTTTTGCAGTTGGAAAAATCTTCACTGTCTTCAATTTCACGTTTTCTCTGTTCTGAATGTAGAGTCCTGAAGGGTAGGGAGGGGAAGGGTCGTGGGTAATTATACAGGAGTAAAAAAAATGGAGGAATGGAGGAAGGAGTAGATAGGGAGAAGATCATACCGACAACCAACATAATTTCGTATGCATTAAAAGGGAAAGTTATGAATGAGATTTCTCTTTTTATTATGAACCGTAATGTTTCTTTATTTTGCTCACTTTATGCATATATTTTTTTTATGCTACTGTATTACACACAATTCGATGAAATAATTATTCCCGCGGTGAATCAAGGAGATTTTGCATCTTGGGAAGTTTTTTTATGGGAATAAAGAGATTTTATGGTTTACTAAGTAGGGGAGAGGGGATAGAAGAGGAGGGAGTGGACTTAGGGGAGTTTGGCTTGATACATTTTTTGGGGAGAATTTAATGAATTATAAAAATAGTGTGATTAATTTATCCGAGTTTATTAATTGTTGAGATAATTGTAAAGTAACGGAAAAAATGGAAAAAATCGGGGAAATTTTGATTTTAGGGTGAACGAAGTTTTTAGATATTAATTTCTTTTCTTGTTTCAATGGGAAGGTCAGAAAATTTGAGACGAAAAATGCTGCAAGCTGATCCAATTCTGTCCATTATTTTCTGAGTTATCAAAACAGTAAAATTCAATCGGTGATTTCTTCTTTCTTGATTATCTCGTAATCTAATGGTGCAGTATTGATTTATTACATGATTTTCTGACTAAATTCCTCGATCTTTCTCTCAAAATCATAAAAATTCCAAGAATTAGCCAATTTTCAATCTCTGGAAATTTAAAAAAAACTTGAGTTTCCTCTGGGAATTTTAATAAAACGGGAATTAAATAATCCACCTTCATAAACCTGTTATTACTCAATCACGATTACGTTAATTCATTGATAACTTCATCCGATAACCCCCCCCCCTCTTTTCTCTCTGCCCCCTCACGTAAAATGACAAAATGCACGAAAGAGAACGACGATTTTAGATTGTTTTCACCTGATGAAAAGAGAGTGTATGAAGGTGTGAAATATAAATAGACACTGAATGAGAGTCATTTGCATGGTTATTCGATAAACTCACCCCCCCTCCTAGTTCTCGTTAGCAGCCCCTTATACATCCATGAGATTTTTATCCTCCTTTCATCGTCACGCGACATCGTTTCTTTTCCCAAGCTCTAACGTTCGATCACGATGACCCAAGTAAATGTCCCTACCTTCTTTATATGAGTGTTAGTAGAGTTTCAACGACAGTACCCCCCCCCCCGCTGCCCATCCTATCACCTCGCTGGTTGGTGTCCTTTGACACGTCCATTTTCGTAGCGTTGTGTATAAAGGTTTGGTATATAATAGTTTATTCAGGGCACGTATCGGCTTCCTTTCTCGGCGCGAATCGAGCGTCGATGAGACGAGACGCGACCCGAATCGATCCTACAGTTGGCTCGATTACGTCGGGGATTAGGTCGTAACGTGGATTAGTTTTTACGGGTGAGAACGACGGATGGAGCGTGAAATTATATCTGTGTGTGTGGGTTTTCCCCGTTTTTTTCGGTGTTTATGCTCAGATGTTTAACACGTTGTGGTGGGGACAGGGAGGGGAGGGAGGGGGGAGATGTTTTAATCGGTGTGTAGGCACATCAATGGAAACACAAAAAGAGAAAATGGAGGTTGACAGGGTCACGTGAATCGGACTCATTATTTATTCGAGCGTGAAATGAAAATTTTATTTGGTAAACGAATTTAGAATTGTAATTTATCGAAAATAATTTGAGGATTTTTTTTGATTTTTTCTATCCGGAGTAATTCGGGAATGTAGTGAAATTTTTTAAATAATTTTTTGGATTTTATGATATTTTAATTGGATTTTTTTAGAAATTGATCTACAAAAATATTTGGATTACATTTAATCGTGAATTGTTGAATGAATTATCATGAAAAATATGAAAACACTTTTCCTTTGGAAAATTGCATTTTCATGTGCGATGAACAGTTTTCACTCGAGTGTAAAAAAGAATAACGGAATAAATCTCCCATGTAATCTTTAGAACAATACCTGTAAATTCCCTAAAAACCTCTAAAAACGTTGAGAAAAAAAGAAAAGAAATACGTATGAAATTCTTCTACTTTTTTTTCCACCCTCGTTCATATTCATTTCTTTCTCTCCCATAGTTCCTCCTTCTTTTCCTGCAATCACTTGCATATTTCACACAACACAGCCCCTCACATTGCACCCGTCTCGTTGGCTTCTCGAATAACAATGCCTTCTTCTTTTCTCTCCAGTTTACTTAATTTTATGACTACCGTGTTTTTCACTTGAAAAATTAATAATCCGAGTGAATGAAAATCTACAAAAATAACTGTAGAAAAATAAGAAGCGATAAAAAGAGATATTTCGTATTTCACTTTAAAGAATTTCGAGGAGAATTAAGTGATAAATGTTAGAATGGTTTCAATGAATGAGAATCATGCAATTTTTTATGAAAATGAACTGAAAAAAAATATTCTTTCAATTTTTGTTTTGCAAAATTAATTTTTTGTTTTTTTTCATTTTTTTTTTTCCGTCAATTTCCATCGAAAATTGATTCAATTTATATGAAATCGATCGGAAATTTCCTCAGCTTTCACGTGGAATCAATTCTGGGAAGCTCCGATCATTCAAAATGGAGTTATTCTCAAAAAATCCGCAAGATAAAAAATCCGAAAATTTCGGGAAAAAAGAGGAAAACTTATTTCTGATTTTGAGAATGTTGAGCGAATGAAAAAATAGAAAAACGGAATATGAAAAAATTGGTAAAATCCCAATGGATTATTTTTAGGATCGGGTAAATGGGCCAGTGAATTAACAAAGCTTATTTTCAAATGAATTGAATTTGGAGAGTTAAAATTATTAGTATATTAGTGATAAAAAAGCCGATTAAAATTATTCACGAATAATCCATTCGGCTTTATCAATTTTCCGTTATCTTTCCAAAGTCGCTCAACATCCATTAAATCTTTATTTTGGAATATTAATTTTTCCGTTTTTCCAAAACTACACTACCGTCATTTTCCACCATTACAACCGAAGTTATCCTCGAAAACCCAAAAGTTCCTAATTCGAAAAATCTCAAAATTTCGGAAAAACGGAAAAAACCCATTTCTGAACAATTTCCATCGGAAATTTTCCCGAAACTTTTCAACGAAAACTTCAGAAGATACCGAATCGCCAATAATTCTGTTCGACTGCCCCCATTTCGCTTGATGCCGTAAATATATTGTTACAGAAATAAAATGAGAGAATTATGAGTTTTTCCTAAAAATTTTATGCGTTTCTTCGTCATTTCGACTCTCCGTATATTAAAGAGACTACCACGGCGACCCTCGGGTAGCAATAATAATAAATAAGACGTGTATCACTTAGGGTCGCTGCATCTGGGATTCGGTAAGCGACAGTATTAGATATCGGCTTGCCGTAACGTTCTACGGGAGGAGTGAGAGAGAGGGACATAAAGGAGGAAAAAAAGGCGAAATATGTAGAGAGTATACTGGTTTACCTTAAAGCCCCTCGGTGATGCCTCCTTGTACACCGTGTGTTGTCTATGGCTCTCTCTACTTGTTATCCTCTTCTTTCTTTTCGGGTGAATCTTTCCCAATCGCCTCTACTTCTTCACATACATTGGGCCACGTGTGTCGGTAATGTCTTTCTACTGAAAGTAGAAGAAAAAAAAACAAAAAAATCGTGCTTTGGTGTACATAATCATTTTTCTAGTCTCATGTGATCGAATTTGGGGATTTTTCGGATTCTCGAGGACTGAATTGGCTTTTCCGGAATATCTTGGAAACTATGAGAGATGGGGAAATTTTTGTAGAGCTCTTTTGTAGAGGAAAGTGTCAGCTACAAAAAAGTTTTGAGGAGAAGTTTTCTATCTTGCTTAGACTCGGAGATATTTCAAGAAAAGTGGTGGGAGAAAATTCGGTGGCGAATTCAAATCATTTCTTTTCACTTTGGCATCAGTTTTTATCGAATATCTCGGAATCCAAGCGGAATACGAAAATTTTGGTCATTACCTTTTTTGTAGATTTTTTTTTTCTCTACAGAAAAGGTCCTTATACTAATTTCTCTATCTCCATTAAATTCCGAGATATTTTTAATCTAAAGAAATAAGTTTTTTTCGCTCTCAAATGCAAAATTTTTCGAGATTTCTTTGCTTTGAAAATATCGGAAAATGTAAGGGAGATGAGAAATTTTTGTTTGGCCCCTTTTTTAGAAGAAAATGTCAGCTACAAAAAATAATTTCACACAAATTTCTGTATCTCACTCAGATCAGGAGATATTCTATGGAAATTGATGACGCAATAAAATTCAGTACAATTAAATAATTCCATTTCACTTTGTGATCAGTTTTTATCGATTGTCTCGAAATCCAAGCGAGATAGAGCAAATTTTGTAAAAACTTTTTTTATAGATTCTTTTTTTCAAAAAAAGATTTTCATAAAAAAAATCCATCACCATTAAATTCCGAGATGTTCACAATTAAAAAAAATATTTTTTTTTCGCTCTAAAATTCACAATTTTTCATCAAATTTCTTTGCTTTGACACTCTCGCAAAATCTAAGACATGAGAAATTTTTCTTGCAACCTTTTTCGCAGAGAAAAATATCAGCTAAAAAAAAGAATTCCCCAAAATTTTCTATCTCGCTTAAATAACGAGATATTCCCCGAAAATCACAAAAAAGTTCACCGATGAATTAAAACAATTTAAATTCACTCCGACGTAAATTTTCATCGAGTATCTCGGAATCTACGCGAGATAGAGCAACTCTCCGAATTGCCTCTCGTAGATCTCTATTTCCTCTACAAAAAATTTTCTATCTCCATTAAATTCCGAGTTATCCCCGAAAGCTCCCAATTTTAATAAAACATTTCATACGTTTTCCCTTTAACGATGAAATTTTTTCACCACAATTTTAACAGTCTCCACTTTTCGACTTCACAAACACCGCCCACGCAATGGTACGTGCACAAAACATAAAAAGTATTCACCACGTTATGACAAAAGTTATATTAACTTTATTTTTTATATCGCAGGTGAAATAACTCGTAATTTATCGTCAAACGTGCACGTGTCACTTGAATACGCGATGTTAGTAATGAGATGAGAGAAGACGAATGAAATAACTTTGTTTTTTATCCCGCAACACAAACTTGCGAATTAAAAATATATACAGTGCGAAAACGTTTAGAATGCAGAGAAAAGTGTCAACTTTTAAAATGGCTTAGAATAACTTTTTTAAATTCTCTTTTCATACTTTCACAAAATGCGAAACATTTGAACTGTACGGAGTTCTGAAAAATGTCGCTAGTTTTCGGGATGTACAGTTGCGGAGCCTAACGAAACTCGCCGTGAGGTTATCCTATCACGTATCATCTCTGTGTCCAGCAAATCTCGAGAGTCGTTCTCAGGATTTCGTTGAGATAAGTCAACGTGTCGCGTATGCAGGAAAAGAGTTTATCTTTTTTTTTTTTTTTTTTTTTTCCGAGAACAAAATAAAAGCGGAAGACTTCTGGATCGGTTTGTTGTATTTTTTTGCAATGTGGAACGAATAAAATATTCACGCTGCGTGGTGGGGCATTAACTCTTGGCATGGAAAATCTCGTCCAGCACATCGTCAACGCTATCATTCGTCATTCTGTGAAGTTTTCTTGTAAACGTTTTTTGGGATGAAGAACGGAAAGGGATACGGGGACCAAATGGCAACTCTCGGAAGTTTTTGGGGGATGAAAAATTGTTATGAGGAGAGGAGAAAAAATATTATCATATCTTATATTGTTTCTGAATAAAAAAGACATTACTCACTTATTCAAGGGAGTTTAAATTTTTTGCGGAATTTGGGAGAATTTTTTTTTTGGTTGCGATTTGTTTTGAGGATTTTTCGGAAACTGTTGGGTTTAGGAGATTTTCTCAAGAAACGTTTTTTGTAGAGAATTTAATTCTCTACGGAAAAGGTCTCTTGGAATTTTTTCATAAAATCACTCCTTTTGGAGATATTCGTGAAAGAAGAAAAAAATTTTATTGGAATTTTAGGAATAAATTTTTTTTTCTGGTGGAAATTTTGGTTTTTTAGAAATATCTCGGAGACTGTTGAGTTTAGGAGATTTTCTCACGGAACAATTTTTGTGGAGGATTTAATTTTCTACAAAAAAGGTCTCCCACAATTTTTTCATAGGACTGCTCATTTCGGAGAAATCAGCGAAAAAAGGAAATTTGTCGAAGAATCGAGGAAATCTTTTTGATCGGAAGAATTAATAATTTTAATCAAGAAATCCGTAACGCGTTATATGTAATGTCTTTAGCCAAATCAATAGGATATCCGAGGCAATACTGAATCCCTCTGGTCCTCACCTCTTCGTTTCTCTGAGCTCGCGCGTTTGAATAAGTTTTCGATTCTCCCTTTGACGTTGGGCATTCATCTTCCGCGGCGTCGACATCCCAGTCACGCCGGCACCTCGTTTGTCTGGATGAACGTAATGACGCCGCGCGCCGGCTTTTTATTACTTCTCAAACACCCGGCGCGTGGAATATCTTAAACCCATATATACCATACGGTTTTTTCGTCTTTTTCGACAAAGATGAAAAGACATCTGACCGGCTTCGGCTATCATCAATTTTGACTATCGATGTGGTACGTAAACGAGAAATTTTCGGATGAATATATGAACACAGATTAACTCAAAAACGTTGGTATTAAATAAATGTAGAAAATTCCGGAAAAGAAAATCAAATTCGGGAAATTTCGGAAAAGAATTAATTCCATCGAAAAGAGCGGGAAATTCTCCCCCAAAAAGTACTATAAAGCAATTGATTTTGGATAAATAGCTCCCGAGATAATTCAGCATTCAAAAAAGAGCGCGAAAATGATTTTTTAAATATCTCGAAAACTACTGGTCCAAAATTAATTTCTCTATAGTACTTTCCAGACTCAAATCTCCCGCTCTCTTCAATGAAACAAACTTTTTCTTGATATTCCACCATTGTCATCGTCTTCGAATGAAACATTCTTCAAAAAAATGCGCTTCAATGAATATTCAAAATTACCTTTGAAAAACGCCTGAGGAAATAGGCAAACCGAGTAATCTCACCTCGAGGATACTAATTATCACGTTACTCAACTTGCGCACCCACCCGCCCACACACATACACACACACACATCCATATACATTCAAAGTAGAAAGGTGAATCCGTTCTTCACTGTGGCATGGACTTAACCACGATATTAGTCCTTGGGTGAGATCAAAGTAAAGTGATGCAAGATGGCGGCTAGTCGCGAACGTGCAGGGAATGGCAGTTGCATGCAAATAACCTTTTGCACCCGTTGGATACACCGCTGTTGGGGAAGTTAAATTTTTCTTACATAAAAAATCTTTGAATAACTTTTGATAGTTTCTTTTCCATCATTTCCAATTTTTCCCCGTTTTTATTCGTTAATTGAAAGTAATTAATTACGGTTTATTAAGACGCTGAGACGTGTCGGCTTTTTGGAAATTAGGGAACACAACATTTTCCGAAAATGTAACAAAGGAATTCTTGGGTAATTCACGTTAGGCGTGTGCGTTCGTATGTGTGTGGAATAATTTCATAATTCAAATTTAATTGAGATACAACTGGAGAGCTTGTTAAGTACATGCTTTAATCCTTACGGCGTTATTCGAGTTTAAATTCCTCGCTGGGCGTTGCGTTACAAAGACACTTGGAAAAGTGAATCAATGACGATAGGGTTTATAAATTAATTTTGTGAATTGTTTTCTCAAAATCACGAAATTTCAAAGTAAAACTAAAAATCTTCGAGAACTTGCGGACTATTTTGCGAATATCTCGGAAACCGTTAGGTTTAAGAGAATTTATCAGGAGCCCTTTTTTGCACAGAATTAAATTTCCTACAAAAAAGTTCTCCTGAAGAATTTTACTAAACCCAACGGCTCCAAAGATATTCGCCAAAAACAAAAATTAGTAGAAAATTCCGAAATACGACAGCCGTTAAATTTAATCGAATATCTCGAAATCTAAACCAGATATCGAAATTTTTGCAGGAAACTTTTTCGAAGAGAAAATCCAGAGCTACAAAAAGTTTCCAACCAAAATTTCCCTATCTCTCATAAATTCCGGGATATTTGGAAAAAACGGTTTTCAAGGTCACATCAGAATTTTTCTCTCTATTATTGAAATTCTGACGTTACCGTTGAATTATTGACGCATCCGATGCTCGAAAAATGCGGTCATCCACATGCTCGCACGTTTCCCGAACCCAACAAGTAGTAAGAATCCGAGTGGTGTCAGACACGCCCGGATTAATGCTCGTAATTCCCAGAATATTTCATTCCCCCGGACATAATACAACTAAATAAAGAGACAAAATAATATTTTTCACGGTAACATAAACTCCTGAGAGGGAAAAATAATAAAATAATAATGTAGAAGTGCTTCATCGTATGGGAGGACTGTGCGAACAATGGAAATCCTGACCGAAGGATCCATAGAAATCCCAGAAAAGGGGGAAGAAGCCGGAGGGTCTGAGGCTTACGGTGGATTAGGGACATTTTGTCATTCTGCCAAAGGTATTTACTAGGTTTAACGTGTGTGTTGATGTACCTGGGCGTCTCCGGATGGTTATATAGTTGAGTGAAAGAGGGGAGGGGGGTCGGATGCC